>MU134508.1:61614-75719 GCA_015039355.1 Ramaria rubella
TAAGATAAAGACCGAAGATAAAGGTTAAGTGACGGTGTAAAGGGAAGTAAAGAAGTTGGTGGACTGAGTAAAGAGGTAAGGTAATGTTTGGTGGAAGGATAAAACCAAAAAGACGAGAGCGGCAATCAGTAAAGAGGACAGACGACAGCTGCTGTAACAACATAAGAAGTGAGTCACAGACAATAGACCATGTGGAACAATTGGAAATAGAAGTACAAGAAAGAAGCGAGTGAGTCATGTGGGGAAAATGAGTCATAGCCATTCAATAGGATTCCAGTTGCTTGTCAAATATCTCTGAAGATGAGTCAGTGAGTCATGTGACTTGATGATGACTCAGAAACATGTGAACCAATCATGACACTTGGATACAAATTTCCTCCAGAGAGGGAACGAAGATGAGTCTTGCTTGATGCAACTCCTTATGCACATAACCATAGCAAATCTCTGTTCCTGGTCCAAACTCTTTGATATCCCAGTAGTTCCTGAGTACGATACGATGCCAACCATTCACTGGTTCGTAGTTTGGGTTGAAGCCGATGACGTGGAAGGGAGCATGGAAGACAGGGTCAAATACCCAAATGCAATCATGAACATGATAAAGAGGATAGGAGGGGAATGTTTGGTATGGGCCTTCAGGAGATTCAACATATAGAGGATAGTACCGACGATATGCAACTTGTGGAGGAGGACTGGAAAAATGAACATCAAGGGGAGAACATCAACTAGGAAGTTCAATGCATGGCCCAACGTGTATGTCTGGCTTGGCGGTCATCTGAAACAATTCATGGGATGTGGTGGCGGCAATGCTGGATGGCATATCAGAAATAGAATTGATGAAGATGGAATGAGTGTGGAGATGATGTGTCTGGCGGACTGGAGGTAGCACAGCAGATGATGGTCTGGCGAAAGCTGATGAAGATAGGCGCGTGTGCAGTGAGCGTCTTTTGTAGTGTAGTAGGCACTGTAGAGTATCATGCTTGTCACCATATCAGGCAAGTACTATCAGTGGATACTACTTTTAGAGGAGTATGGCAGTTCGCACAACAAGCGTTGTGGAACCTAATTGATGCTCACAATGCAATTATCGCAAGTCGAGTACAGCAGACAGATACTGTGAATATCAGACGCCGTCAGGGAACGACGTATGATGTTGGACAGCTAGTATATCTGTCTACGAAGAACCTGTCCTTACCTAAAGGATGGGCAAAGAAACCAGTGCCTAATTATATTGGGCTGTATCAAATTATCGAGGTGGACAATGCCACCTCCACCGTGAAACTTGAGTTACCTCCAGAGCTCACAGCTCGGAGGATATTGCCAAAGTTTTATGCAAGTCTAATCAGACCGCATATACCTAATGACAATGAGTGATTTCCTTGTTGTGACGTAAATTACATTTACGACTTTGGGAAAGAAGACAAACCTGAATGGTTCGTAAATGAGATACTGGCTCATTGCTGGACTATAGACTCCAAGTTGGAGTTGCAAGTGCGGTGGACATTGGGAGATGTCACCCTGGAGCCACTCTCTGTATGCAGAGAGTTAGAAGTGCTAGATGCTTATCTAGAGCTGAGGGGAGTTAGGAAGCCACAAGAGCTTCCTAATCGTGCCCTATAGGCACAATAGCGGCAATAAGTGAGTCCTTTAATAAAAGGACTCGACATGAACATACGTCAGGTTGGTGATTCACACAACGCAACACAGTCACATGAATAGGTCACGTCACATGGTGGTTGCGCTCACCTTAAATTTAAGCAACGATTTTATCGCAGCTTCAAGGCTTCTTGCCACCCACTTCCACACCCGCACCAGTGTGAGTGTACCAGCGACAGTACACATGGACGGTGAAGCATCCCACCAACACCTCTCAGCAGAGGCACTACCTAGTGCCTCTGAGCAATTTGCTATGCTCCAAAAGGAGCAGAGCTGGACTGTGCATGGCATCAAGGATGCCATCGCTATCATCCATTGCAACTCCCGCCCAGAGTGCAATGCATATACGCAGCACTTGCTGCAAGCCGCAAAACTGTGGCTTATTGACCCCCAAATGTGTGACATTGAACACGCATTAAAAGTGGCTTGGCCACCTTTACTCACCAAAATGGCATGTCCTTTTATTAAGGACACAGTAGCCTCCTACAAGGAGGAGGTATGTGAGTTCCAGTCAGAGCTCGATACACTTTGTGCTGCTCTTGATAATGAGAGACAGATTAATCGCAAAATGGCGGATAAGTTATCTGCCATGAAGTCAACACAATCGGCGCTGACTACAATCAATCTGACATCACTGCAGACTCAGTGACGGACTCAGCGAGTCCCTCTCTGCCAACTACCAGTGCTTCACCGGTAGGACCAACTCGATCTGGTCACAAGACTGCATCCACAAAGCGAGCGTTAGCAGCACCATACCCTGCATCACTGAATGCCCACATTTCCCCAGCCATAGGCGACCTGCCTGCAATGCAGATGGGATATTTACCCCACCCATTGGGCAAAGCACCGCACCCTAATGCGGTGCACACAAGCCGTCAACCCACAGAGTGGTTCGACATCTGCCAGCTCAACAACCCTAAGTTCATTGAGCAGCTTATGCTTGTGTGCGGAACACTTGCCATGTCGTGCAGCATGCTATCATTAAGCATGTTGATTGCGAGCAATGCCTGGCCACTCAAACACCAGTGTTTGAGATTGCTCATGACATGCCTCCCAACCTTAGGGACACATGCACAATAGAATACTCCCCAGAGGGAGTATCGCCTGCTATTTGCAGGCTTATAGATAACACCCTCCAATTGGAGGATGTGGACATATGGGTTTGGCTTAAACTCATTAAGCCAAAGAAAGACAGCCTAGTCTTTCTTCAAAAACTCACGGAACTGTTTACAGTCCGTGGCCAGTGGGCCAACCTTGCCAGTACATGCTGGCGGCAAGGTCTCCTGACGCTATTGTCTACTAGTGTCGAGAAGGTGTTTGAATGGAAACACCCCCACGTGGAGACATTGCTTGATGAGCTAGCCCAGTGGCTAGGTACCTATGCGGGGGTAGATCCTGCTAGGGCTCTAGGAAATATAGAGCCCTATTTTGTGCGCAAGCAGAGCAAGGTCTGCTACAATGCTACTGCACAGAGGGTACTCGACACCCGCAAAGGCCGAACATATACTGGCCTTCATATACCTACCCCTGCATGTCCCCCAGGGTTTTGGGGATCACCTAGCATGTCCAACGACAATTCATCGCTAGACGGACAAGGCAGAGGGCCTCCCTGCTCGCAGGCATGTACAGACGTGCCATCGACAGGACCCCCCGCTCCATCCACTCCCCCACCCACTTCTGCTCACATTGCGGAGGACAATCCTATGGAAGTTGACCCTGCCGACTCCCTCTACTATGACAACTCCGTCAAAGTCGCCATGCAGTCTTCCTCAACTGTGCCTGTACCTATATATGCTGATTCCCCATCAGCATAAAAATTGCCCAAACCTCCTGAGGTTTGGTCTGTGGGGAGGGTGTAAGAATGTAGATTCTTACTGTAGCATATATGCTACTATTTAGAGAATATAAGTCACCAGAATGACTTATGGCTCAGATTATGTAAAGCCGCCCACTAGGGGTGCCTGTAGATAGTGAACAACTATACAGTTGTCCACAACTAATTATATAAGCAACTCTATTCGTCTCGTCGTGATGCTGGGATTGCAACAATATTTTGATTGCGATGCCAGCGCTCTTTTGCACAGCCAGGAACCGGGCCATGCTCAAGCCAGCGCAAGCATAGATACAAGACTCGTCAGAGAAAAAAGAGTAGGGAAGAGGTTAGGGTGGGTGCAAAGAAAAAGAAGCTCGAAGCCTTTATGGCTATCGAGCGATATATCAGTGGTAAGGACGTGTGTGGAAAATGGAAGTCTACCTATCCAGCGATATATCAGTGGTAAGGACGTGAAGAAGGAGTGGAAACGAATGCTTGAATATATAGGAAGTCTGAGCATAAAGGAAGGGGGTAGACAAAGAAATGGATCAAGGATGTGCAGCGCGTATAACACATTGCTGGAATAAGTCACATGACTCGCGTCATAGACTATGGACAAAGCGAGCATTGTCCAGTTCATTAATCTTACTTGTAACCACACGCATTGCAGACACCAATAAAATTATTGGCTCAGTCTGTTTGTGTGAACTCAATTAGATTCTTACACATAAACTACTCATCAACTTTTCTCTTCATTCCTGCAAGTCGTCATTCGGCTGAGCGAAGTTTGGATATGTGTTCGTGTATGTCAGTTGAGCCATCCCATTTAAGATTCATCATCTCTGCATATGTGTAGAATGCTGATATGCCCATGTTTTGTTCCTCAAATTGGGCCATTATGGACTCCCAAAGCTCTTTCGAGGTTTGCGGCATTAAGATGTGTTTGAAGATGAGAGCGTTGCTCAAGTGTTTGACTATGATGCTCTGAGCCTTCTCATCACATATGTCCCATGAATCCATTCCTTGATAATAGGACAGGTATATGGTGACGCTGGGTCCAGGATCGACTTTGCTGCTGTTGACTAACCCCCATACTTTCTTGTTGCATAGTTCAGCCACTAAGCATACCTTCCATATCTGAAAGGTTGTGACATCCGTAAGGATGGGGCAATCATTTGAGTCAGATGTCATGTTTGAGTGTTTCTCGTTTTCGTCTGCTAGGTAGTTGCACTACTCGGGGCCCATAACCTGTGAAGCAACTAAACAAAAATTGTCTCAGTCTTCATAAGAATGACTAAGTTGAATGTACCTGAACAGAAATTGTCTACAAGTAAATTAGAGTAGTTCTAATGGTCATGTGCGCAAAGTTAGAAACTCACCTCAGTCTTCATAAGAATGACTGAGGAAAGAGTAAGAAAACTTCTCGCACCGTTGATTTATGGTCTATGGCAATGGGCGGATTACATAACGCTGACACACATGTTAAACAATGTTCACAGTGAGCATCGTTATTTCCTGACACCACAGTTGCTAGTGCTTGGAGGACAAGGAACAGCCCAGGCAACAGTTCTGGATGATGGCTAGACATGACATGATGTGTTGTTTGTTTTGGGCACCTAGACACAGTTGCCCAGCTGTCTTACACCCACAAAAAGTTCATCATTGTTTTAATCGGACTGTGAAATAACATAAGTGGGTATGGATCCCCTCCAACATAAGATAAGTATTAACTACACATATATAGCCATGTAGTAAAACAGCCAGGTGATGGAAAGGAGTCTGAGGCAGCCTTACATAAAAGCTGAAGTTAAACTTATGTAACGCTCTGAACTGGCACTAGATGGTTTAAGTTTCATCCTACGCTTCCCCCCTCATCCCGTCATCCTTTCTCAGGTAAATTCGACCCTGTGCCCTATAGGCTGTACAGTACGTGGAGTAGAGAATAGGTCACGTGATGTACATTTGTCCTTTAGACGTGACGTAGATGCGACGTCATTACACTTCAAGTCACCTGTATATAAAACCTCCCGTTCTTCCTTTCACACCAATTCGCACAAGCATGTCTCGACCTAATGTCCAATCTTCACAATCACCATCCGTCGGCTCCCCAGCCCCGTCTCATATCCAGGATAGCAACACAAACGGCATGACCGCGAGCAATACTGCCCAGAACGCGTCTATCAATGATCCAAAACTTCAGACATCATCGGCGAAGAAAAGCAGTGTTGGTGGTATGAGGAATCCAGAAGATGAGATCACTCCCGAACAGGCAGAAGAGGAGGCTTTGCCGGAACAAAAGCATGCTGGAGCGGTCGGATATGGGCCCGACTTCGCCAATAAAAACAGGACGGTGAGTGCATGCCAATAGTCGTTAGCGTGAATCTTTTTTAAACATCCTTCTATGTTGCTATGTTGCCTTAGACCATGGGAGACAAAATTGCCGGGCTCAAGGAGGAGCTGGTAGGGAAAATAACGAAAAATCCCGAACTTGTGCAGGTTGGCGTCTATGGTTTTTTTACACCTGAATCTCGCTCAAATGTCGCTTTTCACAGAAGGGGCACGATAGGAAGACTGGCGAGCTGAAGAAGAGGGAACATGAAGATGTATGCGGTTTTCTTTCAGAGTATTGCGCATTTATCTGACACCATTACAGGAATCCGATCCGTTCGCAACAGAAGAAAAGAAGGAAGCACAGACATCGCCTGCGTCGAATGCACAAGAGCCTAGTGCTGGGACACCTTCCGAGCCCTCTACACGTACAAATACGGCTAACGGGAATACGAAAGGCGACTCTGGTCTCGACGGAGCAAAACCTGGTGATGTAGATCTTACCGCTGGTAAGGCTCGTCTCACGGCGGAATCGTCGCACCCCGCTGCCGAGGATGAGGGCGTACAACGCGCTGCAGAAATTTGATGTTCGGGAAGCAAGTGAGTGCTCGTTATAAGGAGAGATGGCCATTTTTCACAGTGGGGAGTGGGGTGATGTGTGAGCTTCGAGAAACACTGTTTCAAAGAGATTATCTTCCCAAACAATTACGAACATAGTTAATATAGGGATTGTGTAATAATAGAGTCACTAGTGCCCTTGAATGCTTCAGTCAAATCATAAACGTGAACTTTAAATAATCTTCATAACCATTGTCGGCTAAACACAACTTATGTCTCTTGTCTTTCCAAGACGTGACAGCGAGTATGTGAACATGTCTATGCCTCCATCGCCATGCTGATATCCTTTCTCAATGAATATTTCTCCACGTAGCGCATCTCTCTCTTAACCTCTCCCACCTTCCGCCGTCCCAGGTTTTCACCTTCGCATGCCATTCTTCGTTATGAACAATAAAAATAGTCTCCAGGTAAGCGGCAATCGTAAAGTCAGTAAACGTCAAATGTTGACCCACAGCGAGCCCGTTCGCTTTAGGGCCGTTTTTGTCTAGCAGTAGAGCAATTTCATTCATGCCTAGGTCATGAAACATTGAGTGTTCATCGTTTGGTATAGCGCCATTTACCCACCTCGTTGAGCACATTCCCAGGCTTTGTCCCACTTCTCTGATCCTTTCGGACATACTTCTTCATGTACACCACCAAGTTTCATCTTCATGCGCCAATATCTTGAAGCAATTGTTAATACCAGAACCACATGTGTTTTCAATTGCGTATTAATACTCACGGAAGGCTGCCCTCATTCACATAATCAAGCATTTCGGGAAGACGAATCGGTAAGGTGGGCATTATAGCTGTTGGGAAGAAACGGTCATAAAATAGCTTTTGTAGAGCCTTTGTTCCTGCGGGAAAAAGCGGGCCTGGTATCGGGTAGGCCTCGTCGAGGTATTCCGCAATCAAGAAAGACTCGGAAACAATCGTGGGACCACCAGAAGAAGTGCGACGCGAAGGATCCACAATCACGGGGAGCGTATAGAAAGGGCTACCATCGGGCTTGGTGCCAGTCGGCGGGGCACCTAGGTCGCGCATGGTAGGTTCAATTTCCGGATATTCAAGCCATGTGGTCTTGTATGGCACTCCCTTGAAATTGAGCACATATCTTGACAAGTGAAATCACGAAATCAGTCGAACTGAGAGTGAGTGGGGGAGCTCTCAAGCCTTTGCTGACCTAGCCTTCCACATGTTAGGACTCCAGGCTTTCGCCTCGAATTTAGATGGCACGTCGTAGAGAATGACAAGGGAATCGGAACACATAATAGGGATGCAACTTGAAGAGTGTTAGCGTTTTTTTTAACAGGCGGTAACTGCAAGTCTTTTAGAAAACATGTAGACGCTGATGATCATGCGGGTGATTATACTCTATTGCAAACTGAAATGGCTCCAGACGCTCACCAGACGTTAGAATTTTACTACGCGGATTGATATTGAACGTTTGAACACGCGCGGCCTGGAATCGAAAGCCATTGTTTCCATTAAGGAGCGCTGCTAGAGCCTATATTATATTATCTAGTGCCATGAGTGTAATTTTTATGTTTTACTAGGTTTACAGAAAGTGAAGTTTCTCTGAGCCGCGTACCGCACACGCCGGATTATCAAACCAATGGCACGATGAGACCAATTTAATAGCAACGGACCCGGCCTACACGGACGGGGAGAACAAGACACACGCAGCCCATACATTCTAATTAGCCATGAGGGTCGCGTGCAGAGACGTTGAGTGGCCACCATCAATGTGGTATACGAGTGGAGATGGAGAGAGGGGTCACGGGACTCGGCAGGGGCTAGCCGCTAGCAGATGTTCACAGGCAACGCGACCACGTACGACGATGTACACTCCATGAATGAAGGCACATTTTGTTCTACGTGTGACATAGTGGCGTGTGGGCTCGTCAAGCCACACTGCGCAATGCGCACCCGAGGCTGCAGCTTGAGAGCATGCGAGTTGTCGTGAGTCGGGTCCCCATCGCATCGATGCAGTATTGCTCTTGCATAATAATTGGCCTTACATATTGTGACTGTAAATATTTAAATATCGACTGACCGAGAGTGGTGGGGTGAAGGCAAAGGTTGCGCAACCGGCGCACCTTCCTGAACTTTTACACGGACATCAAGTTCCATTTGATCCCTAAGTCTGCCAGATGTCAATGTAAGCTACAAGAGAGGATTTAGAATCGTATTACTTGACAGAGCTCACTACTCAGTGCTCCGCCGTGTCGCTCGCTCTGATCCTCTGT
The DNA here is from genome assembly GCA_015039355.1 of Ramaria rubella. Lineage (NCBI taxonomy): Eukaryota > Fungi > Basidiomycota > Agaricomycetes > Gomphales > Gomphaceae > Ramaria > Ramaria rubella. The sequence continues at coordinate 70,255 of MU134508.1, forward strand.
GAAATAATTTTAGTACTCAGAGGACTTATGTGCGTAGGATCACAGTAAGATTTATCTTGGAGCAATCAGTCGGCTCACTCCTTCCCAGCCTCCATGGTGCACGACATTGTTGAACCTCAATATATATTCACAGATGTTGAATAGGTTTGTGAGGGATAAGTCTATTCAGAAACCCCCGTGAGAAAAGAAACCCAGGGTTTCTGCAATTGCTTGTTCAAAAACCCGGGTTTCTCAATAAGAAAAATTTGAAGATGCGGCCTGAGTTCAGGCACCGGCCGGTTGGACCAAACAGCAAGATAGCACATCCTTGATGGCAACATTGTCATAGACCGGAGCACCAGACCCATCTCAATATGGCTGGCGGGCAGGGAGGATGTGGGGCTTGGGGGGTGGAGGTGCTGCTATGTCATATTTACCCAGATATATTTACAATTCTTTTTTCAGAACTTATCTTAAGTGTGAAAGTCAAAATTCGTCAGGGTGTGTGGAGCCTTGGCCCTTGGGCAAAGCATGTCATTGGATGACATGGCTCATGATGCTCTTGCAGAATGGGAGGCACACCGAGGCTGTGGCTGAGGGTCTCAAATGTGCTCATGGTGCGGCACACTCCTCCTCTACCTGCATCCACACCCCCACACTTTGCCTCACCCCCAGTTCTCTGAGGTGTGTTGTGCAGTCTGGAGTGGTGTGGGCTTGCAAAAACTGAACAATGGTATTATCAGGCTTAAAATTACTTAGAGGGTTGATCAATCATGGCAATATATTCAAAACGACCCTTTTTGAACTTTTGAATTAAGTTGCATGAAGTTCAGCAAAGTTGGATTGATGGGAGAGACCCCAGGTTCCTTTTCTCATGGGGGGTTTCTGAATAGACTTATCCGTTGTCGGTTTACTTTCGGAAATGGATCCAAAAGACAGTGGATAGCAGTGTCATCGTTGCATGGCTACTAACACTGGTGTTCAGCTTGGTGTGCTTTGCTATCAGCAGCAACAAAGGTAGAACAAAGATGAAGACAAAGACGTAGTAGTGACGATGATGATGACATAATATGCTGATGTAAGCATGGACGAGATACAACAGCAAATGTCATGTGATTGACAAAGCTGGCCTTGACGTAGATGTAGAAGTAGTAGACATAGCAGTAGACTTAGACTTGAGACTTAGACAAGTGAATCCAACTGAAAGAGGTGAATTGGGGTACACTAAGGCGAAACAGGCCTTATATACATGAGCAGAAAACAAACGATGCAAGTATGCCATACAACAATGTCATCAACAGCAGACAGGAGAAATGACTAACAGCGAGAGCAGAAAACCAAAATAGGAAGGTGGTTTGTAATGGAATGGAGAAATGAGTCAGATGGTCGAAGAAATGAAGGGAAATGTGGCAGTGAATTGGAAATAGAATCCAGAAATAGAATAGAAGTGAGTCACAGACAATAGACCATGTGGAACAATTGGAAATAGAAGTACAAGAAAGAAGCGAGTGAGTCAGGTGATGAAAATGAGTCATAGCTGTCCAATAGGATTCCAGTTGCTTGTCAAATATCTCCGAAGATGAGTAAGTGAGTTACTTGACTTGAAGACGATTCAAAAACATTTGAACCAATCACGACACTTGGATACGAATTTCCTCCAGAGAGGGAATGAAGACGAGTCCTGCTTGATGAAGTCCTTAGGCACATAACCGTAGCAAATCTCTGTTCCTGGACCAAACTCTTTGATATCCCAGTAGTTCCTGAGTACGATACGATGCCAACCATTCACTGGTTCGTAGTTTGGGTCGAAGCCGATGACGTGGAAGGGAGCATGGAAGAAAGGGTTGAATACCCAAATGCAATCGTGAACGCAATAAGGAGGATAGAAGGGAAATGTTCGGTATGGGCCTTCAGGAGATTTGACATATAGAGGATAGTACCGACAATGTGCGACATGTGGAGGAGGATTGGATAAATGAACATCAAGGGGAGAACATCAACTAGGAAGTTCAATGTGTGGCCCAACGTGTATGTCTGGCTTGGCGGTCATCTGAAACAATTCATGGGATGTGGTGGCAGCAATGCTGGATGGCATATCAAAAATAGAATTGATGAAGATGGAATGAGTGTGGAGATGATGTGGAGGTAGCACAGCAGATGACGGTCTGGCAAAAGCTGATGAAGATAGGCACGTGTGCAGTGAGCATCTTTTATGGAGTAGTAGGTGCTGTTGAGTATCATGCTTGTCATCCACCCATCTCTGAAAATTTGACTGTCCTCAGTCAACTATCATCATCAGAAGAATCGTCTAAATCATCCAAAGGAAGCTTATTGGGAGCAAGAGGAATGCCATCTCTTGAGAAGTAGGGAAGTAGATGAAAGGCCGCGATGCCTCTTTTTGAAACAGTTCCATCGAGTTCCTTTAATGCGTAAGATCCACCAGTAGTTCTTCAAACAACTTCGAATGGTCCTAGATATCTTGGTTTCGTCTTCCTGTCTAGTTTGTTTTCAACTCTTGAATTCCTGACCAAAACTAGATCTCCTGGTTTGTATTCACTGCACCATAGACGTTGCCAATACTGCTTTTCAAATTCGGCTTTGTTTTTGAGTCCAGATTGATAGAGTGTGTCTGCTGCTTTGTCAATGTCGTCTGAGTGTTTAGAAAGTTGTTGAATACGGAGTGCAAGGAGTTCTTCAGTAGTAAGATTTGGCTTGAAACCAGAAACAAGATATGTCACTTCAAGGAGGTTGAGGGGAAGGATGGGATCAACATCGTAGAGAAGATAGTAGGGAGAGAATCCTGTTGCTCTTCTAACTGTGACACAATCAGCAAAGAACGCATGATGAACATGATCTGGCCATTTCGATATTTTTCCTTCGCAAGCTTTGATGAGTGCTTCTCTAATCGTAAAGTGTCCTCTTTCTACAACTCCGTTTGCTTGAGAATTATAAGGTGAAATGTGAATCTGAGGAATGCCATATTGTCGAAGAAGTTCATGAGTTGTGCCTTTTAGTTCTGGACCATTGTCAGTAACAATTTCTCTGATTGCTCCATAACGACAGATGAGTTCTTCAAAGATGAATTGAGAAACTGCACAAGTTGTAGCATTCTTGAGTTTTTGTCCTTCTGCAGCACCTGAAAGATCATCACGAGCTGCTACAATATAGCGATAACCTTGAGCTCTTGGCATAAGCATAATGTCAAGATAAATCTTGGAGAATAGAGTCGCAGGGGTAGAAATGGTGATAGGAATATGAAGTTTGTACGTTGAACAAATTTGGCAAGGGTGGCATGAACAAACATATCATTTAACATCAGTGAAGTAAGAAGGCCACCAAAAGCGAAGAGAAATAGTCTTAGCAGTAGAGTAGATTCCATGATGACCAAGTTTGTCATGAGCAAGTTCTAGAATATGATTGCATCAAGGTCGTTCAAGTATAACTTGTAGTGGATGTCCTTTTGAGCATCTCCAAAGCTTGTTATTTCTGACAAAGTATCTTCTGGCTTGATGGAGGAAGTGATGTCGTTGTGAAGGGGAGGAAAATGTAGGAAGTTTGAGAGTAGTAAGGAAATCTTGGATACGTCGAAGGTGATCTTCTGCTGGTGAGTATCTTTGACTTGATGAAAAAACTCGCCACCCATCTCTGTAATCAATACTGTCAAGGATGGCATAAGTCTCTCCTGAATGTTCCAATAAATAATTAGCTTCGGCTATTCATTCATAATCCTATGTCATAGTTGTTTTCTTCTTCTTCTTCTTCTTCTTCTTCTCTTCTTCTTCTTCTTCTTTTCTTCTTCTTCTCTTCATCATCTTCAACATCTTCAACATCCCAAGTCGTCTTCTGCAGGTCTTTGACGAGAGAGTCCATCTGGGCCTTTGTGTAGAGTAGCTGGAACATGTTTGAGATCGAAATCGAAGAGAAGAATACCCTCTATCCAGCAATTGAGAGTTGCATTTGGCTGAAGATCTGGATGATTGATCATTTGGAAAATGTACTTGGCATCAGTTTCGACAAGGAGATTCTTGATACCAGCAAAATGAATTCTTGAATGATGAAGGGAGCGATAGAGACCATAGAGTTCTAACTTGGGCTGACTATATCTTGATTCTCGTTCATTGATAGGGAGTGAGCTGTATCGTACTGGTCTTCTTTGATTGTTTTTGTTGAGCTGGAAGATGATGAAACCGATAGCAATGATGGAAGTGTCAACTGCAAGAATGACAAGTCGTCCTTGATTTATAGTCGATGGTGATGAGGGCAGGAGAATGTGCAACAGCTTGCTTGAGAGCATCCATAGCTTCTTGTCGACGTTCATTCCATTTGAAAGGAACAATCTTGCAAGTGAGTTCAGTGAGTGGTCTTGCAAGTGCTGAATAATTCTTGATCCAAATACGTGATGTACCACAAAGTCCTAAAAATCCACAAACTTCAGTTGTATTCCTTGGAGTAGGCCACTTGAGAATTTTGGAGATAGTAGAGTGATCTGGAAGTCGTCCTTCATATGTGACTCTTTGACCAACAAGTAAAACATCAGGTTGAGCAACTTGAGACTTCTTTGGGGAGATAGTAGCACCACATTCTGAAATTCGATGTAGGATTCGATTGACAACGACGGCATGTTCTCAAACAAAACGACGAATGCCTGAGTTTTCTGGTATAGTTTCGTAAGATCCATCTGGCTGTTTGTATCGAGTAGGAGGGCCTTTGATTCTGAGATCATCAATCATAACACCAACATTATCAGGGATTTCATCTTGTAGAACAAAGACAGTGCAGTTCTGGAATTCGGCAGAGGAATTGGTATAGCCTTGAGGTAGACTTCAATATCACATAAGTCCTAGTGGAGTTTGGAATGAAGTGAGATCACGGCTCTTGGGGTGAATATGTCTGGCATCATAGCCTGAAAAGAGATCGAAAACAGAATAGATGGAGTGTCTGCGAAGGGAGCAACAAATGAGTTGATGACTGGAGGGAGTCCTGCGTCTTTGATAGTAATGCCATTGAGTGTTCGAAGATCAATGACATGTCGTAAACCACCATCTTTCTGTCGAGTATAGAACATAGCAGATCTGTACGAGGCTTGACTAGGCTCATAAACTCCAGATTCGATTTTGCCTTTTGTGAGCTTGATGACTTGTTCAAGGTAGGCTGGAGGAATAGGGATTTGGGGATTAGCCCAGGGGATGTGGTCAATAACAGGCATGATGTAGTCAGAGAAGTAATCCAAGCAAATTGTTCCTCTTTCCAAATTGCCATATGCTAAGACTCTTTGGTTATTTGTGAATACCATCGTCATAAGCTTTTCTTCTTCAGGCCATAAGAAACCATCAGGATTGATATTGAGGATCTTGAGGTGTTCATGAGTGAGTTTTGGAGTGGGAATGAAGTTGGGTGGATTGGGTGATAGTACAGGAAGGTTGAGAAGGGGATCATTGGGAAATCTTCGAGTTACACGAGCATCTTCAGGGAAAACAGCTGGGACC
>MU134508.1:79115-114221 GCA_015039355.1 Ramaria rubella
TAGGTTAGGAGGAGGTGTACAGCGTGTAACAGCCATGATAGGAGATATACAGTTTAGAGGACTTCCGGGTATGGCTTGTAAAGGGAGGATAGGAGGAATAGCGCAAGTGCTAACGTAAACCCATAAGTTGGGACAGAAGGTACGAGGGAAGGTGCAGTAGCCGAAGCTGGGTTTGATGCTTGGTCACTTACCAACCGTAGCATAGCATGAGTCCTTGATGACCCTATAGTTTCTCAAACCAGGTCCTTGTCTCTAAACGATGCCAATACACGGATTCCTGAAGTAGTTCGTCCTGAGCAGAAGTAAGGGAGAGACCTCCTTTAAGCATAGGTTCACAACACTAACCAAGTTTACAAAAACTTAGCAGAAGTTCAGTTCATTGAGTGAATGAGTAGAAACCTCTATAAACTGTTCGTTGACCTTAGGATAACCTGTCGATACTGAGTAAAAGTAGTGGACTGAGTGAGTGAAGAAAGAACATGAAGATAAAGGTTAACAAGGTGTACCAGATAACAGACACTGAGTGAAGATAAGATAAAGACCGAAGATAAAGGTTAAGTGACGGTGTAAAGGGAAGTAAAGAAGCTGGTGGACTGAGTAAAGAGGTAAGGTAATGTTTGGTGGAAGGATAAAACCAAAAGACGAGAGCGGCAATCAGTAAAGAGGACAGACGACAACTGCTGTAACAACATACCGTATGAGCGTAACAAACAACAAGACGAGTACATATATTCCGGACAAAAGCGGAATCACATGGGGTTAAGTGGAGAAAGTCAACCTAAGTGAACAGATTCAGAGTTCAGATTCAGATGACGATGCAGATGATGAAGATGTAGATGCAGTTCCGGTCGAAACAGGTAGTGTACTGTAAACGACAACATAGAGCAGGTACGAATGTAGTCGCATAATGCAGTAGTAGTAGTAGTGATGATGCAGAAAGAGAAGTAGAAGTAAGATGGAAACAACGACGACTATCGTTTCGCGTGACTCGGCTTGTGGTCACAATCATCGGTACGTTACTGCTGTGGCGATGGGTGACAGAAAACCTAGCTAAAAGACTTTCATTTGGCTGTAAACACCGACGGGGTTCTCTCCGGGTCAGGTAACAGATAGTAGAGTCGTTAGGGATAAGGGTAAAGCTGTGTGTAGGAAGGTAGTTCAGGAAGGTCTTGAGTCAAGCCAGATCGGGTAAGTAGCAAGTAGTGTGTGTAAGGAGTAGGGTAGTAGAAGAGTTATTCCGGAATAGGGAAGGACACAGTAGTAGACCGTGAGAGAGGCTGTCAATAACGGTAAATATAGACAGTATGGATCGGTAAGGCTGTTGTGGACAGATAAAGCATGTTTTGTCCTTGAGCTTAACGTTCAATTGATGTGAAGTGCTGTCGGTTATGTCAACTGTCGGTAGAGTTAACCAAGGGGTGTGGTCTAGTTTCGAAAAGGACGTCTAGGATAAGGTGTAGGTCTGAATAGGAACGGTAAAGGTAACGGAGTAAGTATGGAGGTTCCGCGAACCGTGAGTATGGAGAAAGAAACCCGAAGTAATTCGCGAACGAATAAATGAACATCAAGGGGAGAACATCAACTAGGAAGTTCAATGTGTGGCCCAACGTGTATGTCTGGCTTGGCGGTCATCTGAAACAATTCATGGGATGTGGTGACAGCAATGCTGGATGGCATATCAAAAATAGAATTGATGAAGATGGAATGAGTGTGGAGATGATGTGTAGGTAGCACAGCAGATGACGGTCTGGCAAAAGCTGATGAAGATAGGCATGTGTGCAGTGAGCGTCTTTTATGGAGTAGTAGGCGCTGTTGAGTATCATGCTTGTCACCATTTGTGAGTGCTAGACAATGCATGGAATGAGCATATGTACTATGTTGGTCAGAAATGTGCGAATGCAAGTAAAATATCTACACCATCGTGCTGTTGTGTTGACCTGTATGGATGTGTCACATAACAACTCGTGCTCACTCCAAGCCCCTCAAGAGCACATCTCTAATTTGATCTGGTCCACGGGACACCCATTTGTTTGGTGTTCCCCTCTCGATTATTTTGCTTGCATTCTTATCTGATGGCAAATTATGTGCATCAAAAAGAACGTCATACAGATGGGAGAAAGCCCAGTTTGCAGGGTCTGAAGTAGGCAGACATGAGTTCTGGGTGAATGATCAAGTGTGTGAAGTAGTCCATGCTCTTTGGAGTTTGATCAGTATGGATGAAATATCAACATATAACCCACCAAGTCATTTTTGTCATAAAAGGGATCTGGAGGGATTATGAATTGCTAAACTGAATAATGTCAGCAAAAACCACAATTATGTCACTGCAATAGGAATTCTGTCACGTGATTTGGCCAATGTCACACAATGTGCCACTGAGACAAAGCTTGTCAGTCTCCACAACCAAATCCACCACAGTGAAGCGTTCGGGCCACCATGATGGAGGAATACAGTCAGCACTTTAAATATCCAGCTAACCCCTGCATGTATCGCAGCAATTTTTGGTGTGCCTTGAAGCTACTAATCAGTACATTTCAGATAAATGGGTCGGTGTCAATCCAAGGCCAAGTGCAAAAGATATGAATGATATTTGGTGAACCAGAGCCTTCACCATTATGCTTGGGCTCTTGTTTGCAACCACACCACCCCTGAATGCTCCTACAAGGCCTTTACAGTACATTGACCACATATTCTTTCATTGTGCTTTACTCTAACACCTTGGTTCTTATTCCACATTGCCAAAGCTCTATGTTTCATCTATATTATATTATTAGCACAGAACCATGAACTCCCACTACACACACGTTGAATTACTCCCTGAAGGGTTATTTTGAATGTCTCAATGGCCTCCTGGGCACCCCCTGAAGAATCACGCTCCACAGGGACAGCTTGCACCTAAGCTTCAAAAAGCAGTGGCTGTCCTCTTCTCATCTCCCGAGCATACACCTCCCTCTACACCCACTGACACCATACATACCACTAATATCAAAGAAAACTCTGGGATATGGGTCCTCAACAATGAAGAGTCAAAATTTGCCACATTAGCATCTCAGGAGTTTGGACTACCTCTCTCCGTGTTTTCAGGTTCACACAGTGAAGAACTGTCATTCTTGGACACAATTGAACACAAAAAGCCTCAGTGGAAATGTCTCAGACGTGTCAATACAGTAGACTTGGCTGATTGGTTCAATACTCAGGTGAGTTGTGGGTGAGTTAAATTATCAAAACTAAATCATCTCTTCACAACAAGTACAATGATTTTAACTCCTGGAAGGCGCATATAAGCAGTGACGCTGTCAGCATCTCATGGTTTAGTCATCCAGGGGACTCACCACTTGATATTCATGCACAATCATTCGTTGTTCGGTAGACCCCTGAGAATGTTCTTTCAATCCCTCATCGCAATGAAGCCATTAAAAACAAGCAGGTTGTATTGCAATAGGAATACATTTGTCGTGGTATCTGCTCGGTCATTGATTCCAACGAAGACAGCAACCCAAGCAAGCATGGTGAGGCAAGAAATAACAGCAACTCACAAGATGAACAAGAAGGAACTGAAGAGGCTCCAAAACAATCTAGGTGGGACTTATGTGATGGGAAGGTAAAACTGGTTGTATGTTGTAATTTATCATTGCTTTTTGGGATTCCAAAAGACGAATAACCCTACAGATAGAAATAACCACTGATGATCTCACGTCTGTCTGCATCTGGCAGTTCAGTCAACACCCTGATGCTAAACCAGAACATGGCCTCCATTGGTCTCACCACCTTCAAAATCTGGTGTCAGAACATCTCTATCTTGGTGGGGCCAAAGTCTCAACAATTCAGAAAGGTGTTGTTGGAGGAAGACACTCGAAGAGGTGGATTACAAAGGGAGAAGACAATTGATTATGTTTTTAAGCGCTCTAAATTATGTATACATTGTGTGGTGATAAAATAACTACTCGTATCCCAATACCCCCCCTCAACAAGTTATTTTATCAGACCTAATAAATCTATCATTTCTAACAGTTTGGGACAAGGCAGCCCTTTCGTAAGCGCATCTGCCGGCATCTTATCAGTGGAAATGTGTTCAAACCCAAATTTTGTAAAAAGCCATAGGATTTCCTGTGCTGCAGATACAGCCACAACATACTCAGCCTCAGTTGTTGACAGGGTGACAAATGGCTGCAATCTACTCATCCAGCTTATTGCTCCTGTCCCCATCTTAATTACAAAGCCACTCGTCGAACAGCTATTGTCTGGATTTCCACTAAGGCATGACATGGTTGCGGGTGACCTGCAGGTATTTTGCAGGTATACCCAATCTAAGAATTGTTTGCGTATTTGAAGGCTTATCTTTGTTGCCATGGGTCCATTTTCCACCACACTATTGACTCCAAAAATAACATGTCAGTCCTCTTGTTTCTCTATACTGCATTGGCATCCATTACCCCAGAACATGCCCAGGGGTGGACAGCACACTCAGGTTATTTGTAAGCTGCTGTAGCATTGTTTCACTTGCTCTTACCATATTGTACAATTGCCATTTTGCCACAATACATGTAGCACTGATTACCTATCATTATACAAGGATTTTGTTGTTGAATATGAGTTAGGTTAGAATCTTGCAAGAAGAAAAGAAACACTCAGCATAATATCAAGTAGTATAATATTCAGAGTTTAAGAATTGCATATCGTTTTGAAAAAAAAACATCTAGCTAAATGAGACGGTCTACTCATGCCTGCATCTCTTCATCTTCTTCAGCTGATCCCCATGAACTGTTATGGACATGTGCCAGATTCGACGTTGGACTATTAGGGTTTGCCGGATTTGACATTGGGGTCAGATTTGGTTGGAGCTCTCCTTGACCGAGGTCGGTGGTCGCAATATTTGGAAATGCGCAGGAATACTGGATGACTCGGAAGTCGGAGATCCGAAGACTGATCTACACGGGCATTGGCTTCAACTTATGGGTTGCACCCTCTTGGATTTCTAGTGCCCTGGTATTTTGGACTGAAGACCGGAGTGTTATCCGGTTTCTGATTGATCGGGTCTATTCAGAAGGTCAGTGCCAATGATGCGTTGAGACTTATTGGAGATGAGCGGGGGCTTCAGGTATTCAGAAATGAAATAGTCAATGCAGAAAGGTAGGAGTAACAATAAATCAATATCGAGTAAAGACTAGCTTTTCTGGAAGGCGAGTGTAATCAAGGAGGGTCTGGGATGTCGGATGAGGTAGGGTCAGAATGATTGGAATGATCAGAGTGATCGGAATAATCAGAATAATCAGAATAGTTGGAATAATCCAGATAATCGGAATAGTTGGAATAATCCAGATAATCGGAATAGTTGGAATAATCCAGATAATCGGAATAGTTGGAATAATCCAGATAATCGGAATACCGAGCAAGGTTTGAAGGCCTTGTTGCAGGTAGAAGCTTGAAGCGATGAAGTGTAATGAAGGTTGAATGATAGAGGATGGGTGGAATATGTCAAGATGTTACAAATTGCTATTGGAATAACAAGTTGAGGTAACGAGGTATGAAGGGTGCGAGGTGTGGAAAGGTATAAGATATACAATATAAGAGGTAGAAGGTGATACGAGAGATAGTGACACGAAAGGTAGTGAAACAATACGATATGACACGATACAATATGATGCGATACAATACAATTTACAAGCTAAAGAAGCTTTGATGAAGAGAAACATATTTAAGACATGCGGGATTCCGAAATCGGGAACAGAAGATCAGGGTGTGTGATACGGAGTTCCAAAGTCAGAGTGAGTACAGGAATCAAGATAAGACGTACGGGGTAATTTCGAGATAGAGCCGTGACTAAGAATAATAATGGGGACATGTCAGAAATAAGTGGAAAAGGCGTATTGGAATACGTGAAATGTCGGAATAACACAGGTCGGATCTGGGATCTAACATGAACACTCACCACAGAACCATGTTTTTTCCACAAATAGTAGGTCAACTATGTTGAGATTGAATCCACTCTTGAGAATATCATAGTTGACCCATGCAATGCTGGAAATCAACACCTTGAGTGAATCTTCATTTTCAAACCTCTCACACAGAACATCCCACCTTGTGTAAGTTAAGCCCTTTGTTTCGAGTTCCCGGAGCCACTCCTCAACAGTGGGAACAGTGTTCACACATGGCTCTAATCCTAGCTCAACTTTGGGGCTTGAATCTCTGATGCTAAATGAAGAGGAAGAAGGGAGGGGGTGTTTACTGTGACAATGGTGGGAATTGAAGAGGTGATGGGACAGTTGGATAGCCTCTGGGGGTAGGTTGATATTGATTGGTGGTGCAAGGACCTGTGGCACTCCCACTGGCAGCTTGCTGTGAAATCTTGCTCCACCTCAGCAAAGAGCTGCCCCTGTAGGTGTGTTTGGAAAACCTGGCCTGTGTTAAAAGAATTTGAAGTATTCTATGTCAGGGGGGTGCTCAAGATCAACATATTTAGTTCTGTTTAACTAGAACATGTGGTCAGTGGCTAATACAAGAGAAATACACTGACAGAAAACATACCAATGCTAATACCCACACAAGCTCCCCTTCAAAGTTCAAAACCTTATGATGGCCATTCAAAGCATGTATCTTGAAAATGGCATTTGGATGCTCATTGCATGGCCATGCTTCAATCAGTTCATTCTTCCTATGATATTCAGTTGTTTTTTTAGGATTTAGATCACATTCATCAGGCTCAAGGTAAGCCATCTCTGTGTCAGCCTTTGCCATGAGAAATAGACATACATCTTTGGCCTTGCTCTTGACTTTTGTCTTGCTGGCCAGCACAGTGTTTACTTTGACTGCCTCATCTAAATGCTCAAAGTACTGTTTCAAGTAGAATAATTAGCATATAAAATGACCATGAAGAAATAAGAAAGAAAAGACAATATTCTTTTGGGCAAAACAACCTCTATGCCAGCATCCTTGCCTCTCTTTGCAGTATGAATGGCCCATTCAACTTTAATTTCTTCCCAATTCTCTTCCTCCATTGCCAAAGCAAAGCACTGCTTCATTGGATCCTTGTAAAAGTGTGCGACAAGTTCACCATGATCTTTGTCAGGGAGCACATCTACACCCAAGATTGATTCAATGGCAGCTTTGACATTTTTCACAGGACTAAGATATGCCTTAACCATATCCATCAAGCATCACATGACTTCAACATTCAGCCAAAATCTCCCAGGACAGAAATTTTTAGGGTTAGTGCGTAAATCTAGAGGCATTTTAAATAGTCTATCTAACCCTAACATCTTCCAGATCTCTCATGATGCTCTCTGGCAGTGTTCTATGGCTGCAATAATGTTTTGCAGCCCAGGCAGCTTGCTTACCATTCAAACCGAGCCAGTATCCATCCATGAAACAACATGACCTGCATGCAAAGTGCCACATAGAAGCAAGGGGTACCGAATTGAGTGCAGTGAGCACATTGCGCTCTAGATCCTCTTCTTTGGAGGAGACAGGGTACTGCTGGTAAACTCTCTTAGAGTAACCCCAGCACTGTTCAATAAAATTGAGTTTGCAGTGGAACTTAGGCAGAAATATGACATGAAATCCACAAGCTTTGCATGTGATCTTGAGCAGGGACTCAATGTTGGCAAAATCCAGCTCATTGTAGAGCATGCATCAGCAACAACAAGTGGTGACACCCTTTGCGCATTTGAATTTCTTACACTCCGCACAAATTTTGGACATGCCAGCATACCCACGCCCCCCCAAGAGCACCACCATGCCCTTGAAAACACCTGGTGAATGAGTGTGACCTTCAGGAAAATACAGGCACTGCGGAGTGCCGTCGGCAAACATCGCATCTCCCATGCAAACCTTCTCCTTCCAAATCTTGCCATCCAGGCCATAGATTGGTTTCCCATCCATGCCCAGCATCGAAACCTCCACTCCCCAGTTCTTGCCATCCTTGGGAGTACCCTTTGGCATTTTGCGAGCTGACAGAGCGGTGTCAGCTCATTTGAGGTGAGTGGTGGCATTATCAAAGACCAGCACATGATCTTCAGATGGAAAGTGCTTGGTGAGGATGTCCATGGCCATTGAGGCTTGCTCCAATATATCTTCGTTAGTAAAGTAGCCATCCTGTGCTTTTCCAGCCTTGAAGAGCACATGGCTTTCTTCCTTTTGATCCACAGAACAAAGCCAACCATAGTCAGCTGATACAAAGTCGGCCACCATCAATGATGCCCCCTTGCCCTTTGCATATGGTATGGCAGTCTCATCCTTGTGTACCCAGCATATCTTGTGACAATCGTTGGCATAGTAAGTGGACTCATTGTGATGCCAGACAACTGTGAAATGGAGGGGTGACCCTGCATTAACAACCTCCACATCATTTTCATCCCAGTTACGTAGCATGGGTTCGAGTTGCTTCCATGCTGGAAGAAACTTGTCTTGTCGGTAAGCCACCACATCTTCCCCCTCATGTCCATCCACAAATTGACCTTTTGGGTCTTTAGTCCATCAGTAATTCATGACACACATCCAGCATTGTGCAGTTGCAAGTGAGATCATCTTTTTGAGCTTCAAACACATCTTCATCTCTGGTGTGTCCAGATATTGGACAATATCCATGGCTCTAACATACTTTCCAATACTCTGAAAATGTAGGTGTATTTCCTGGGCAAGATCTTCATCCTCCAGGAGAGAAACATTCCAGCGGCCATACACATTCAAAGGCAGCACGGTCTGGTCCTTGACAAAGGCACATGTCCATTCCCACAGTTGCCTTGCTAACCATGGACCTCTTTCTGCAGCATGTGCAACTTCTAGAGATGTTGTGATCCAGTGGCCATCATTAGCATGCAGGCCATTAATGTATGCCCACAAGAACATTTTCATGAGGTCGAGGTGGCCTCATAGCACTAAGTCAAGCTTGGGGTCTTTATATCCATATCCCAATGGTTGCTGGGGTTTCAAGACATTTTTAATGTCCTGCAGTGCCAGCTTTTCCATGTCAATGCTCGGTGCTGCCACATAGGGACTGTTTTGACTGTATCTGACTGGCTCTGTAGGTTGTGCTTCATCAGGAAGCAGTGTGGCTGGGGTGGCAGAGGGTGAAGATGACCAGGGGAGAACCGGCTCTGTAGATTGTAGACACAGTGACGGCTCAGGTATGGCAGGGGACAGAACCACCACAACTGGGTCTGACTCTGGAATTATAGTGGCTGGAGTGGAAGTGTTGCCACATTCCTCATCTGAATGCTCGGTTAGATCTATAGTCTCCATTGCAGGTTTGTGGCTGAACCATTTTGTGAGTTGATTTCCATTGTGACGGCTCTTCTCCAATGCCACTCTCTTCTTTTGGGCATGACGGTCCTCTGTCCATTTGGATTTCTTCTGCCCAATTTTGACTGCGTAGGTGGCCTTAATGTTCTGCTTGACAGCCTCCCCACCCCGCTTCACAGTCTCCTTCATTCATTTCATGGCATTTTGGAGGAAGGTGTTTAATCTGAATCTGTCAAGAGTTGGCACATCCTCATCCTCTGACAGCTCCGATAGGATTGAAATAACATCTTGACTCTCAGCATTGGGTGATGCATTATGGCAGATCCCTTCTTCTGTGGCTTCAGTTTCCCATTCAAAATGATCAACCTTGCAATTTATATTGGATCACTTTGAAGATCACCATTGACTTTCACTCACCAGTGACACCTTCTGCTTCTTTTGGGCATATTGTCCCAAGTTCTTGCTGTAAGCCTTCCTCTTCCCACTCAATTTGGGCATTTTTGTGCTTCTTGTCGATGATAGACAGTGCACCCGGCATCATTAGTCACATGGCAAGCTTGCATACCTGTCCGGGCTGACAGATAACTGGAATAACCATGAATAAAATGTCAGCCAAATTTCCCCAACTCAAAATTATTATATGCTCTAAATAGTAAAAGAAACATATTGTACACTCAGACTTTTCTTAGACAATAAAATTGTATCTGCTCATTAATTAAAGCACCTGGGATGAATCTGTGCCAGCAGATTGTCATTTGTGTATATTAGAGAGGATCTGTGGTTATTTAAATACTAATTTATTATTGTGGGGCAAGCCTACAGCAATCTCGCAGTGAGGTCGTAAGGTCACGTGATGCTTGATGGATATGGTTGAGGCATATCTTATTAGGATCTATGTTTTGGTTGCATATGAGCATCTGTCCAAATTGCTTGCAGTATGGAACAATAAATTTAATCACTGTTTAATCACAGAAATATGTTAGTAAATTATGTGACAATGGCTGTGAAAAAACTTACACTCAGGTATATCAACAACCTTTTTGTTTGTTCTGCTGTTTTTTACTGTTCAAAACTTCACCAGTTTGACTTCCATACTCTCAGCACCATCCTCATCTGTAGTGGTGATCCCATCAAGCTCAAATGGCAGTTAGCATTGTCTTCTTCTTGCTCCACAAAGTCTGAGTCATCATCCTGTTGTACATCCATACTGATATTTTCATCCTCCTCATCTGCCTCCTGGATTTCACTTAGCTGGACACAGTTACTGGTTTGTGCTGCAAGATCAACTGCAGCCAGCACATGTTTGACATCTGAGCCAGACTGCACACTACTCTTGGAACAGGGTGTTGTGATGCTGACTGGCTTGCAAATTAAAGCCTTCAATGAATTTCATTTTGCTGCAGATATTGCAATCGTTTTGATGGCACCAACATTCTCAGTTTTTGTTTTTTACTGGGGTGGGTAGCAGAGGATGTATTCTTGAGATACTGAGCAAGCTGAAGGGTTTCACTTGCGTGGGTCATCAATAATATTTGATGTATCAGGGACATCATGCTGGTGTGACTTTGGCTTTGACTGCTCCAGTGGATTAGCAATAAGTAGCTGATCTGGATCTTGAGTTGCCTTTTTGTCATTGTGGCAGGTAGATATGAGCACACCAAAATGGTGGAGGAACACACAACTGCACTGTCACTATTGTCATGTGATGGTCACCATGTAGTGCTGGAAACACCACTTGTCAGTCTCAAAGAGTCACACACAGATCAATTGTAAATAAAAAAATTAGATAGTCACTTTTACATTTATTATAATATATAACAATGATTCTAGCCTGAAATTAGGCCTTGTAGAAAGCCTGGGAGCCTGGGAGAGCTCTGAGTATATGCAGCCCTCCCCCTTTGAAACCAGCACAGTATAGAGCCCAATTATTTCTCAAGAACATGTATGTGTATATTTGTTCAATCTGAGAAAAATTTGGCCCAAGGGGAAGCCATTTGAGAGAGCAATGGCACCTACTGGCTGAATTTTATGGAAATTGATTTGTGTATAATAAGGCTCAATTTTGATATGGAATTGTAGCTAATATAGAATACATTTGATGTACAAATTTCCATGTCTTATTCTGAGATGGTTCATGAGCTACAGCTCAATCTTTCTACAGCACATCTCACAGAAGCAATTTCAAGCTCTGCCTTATGTACCCAAAAGGATTGTAATCAAAAAAATTTTCAATGTTCTGGGGACAATGGTTTGACCCCAGAAGAAGCCTGTAGACACTTGTCTCCAGTGAATGCTCTGTCATCTGTTTTCTGGGGCATTAGTCATAATTCTGAGTCAGCAGTTGCATCACTATTCACCTCTAGTATAAGAATATGCAAAAAGTTTTAATAAAGGACTTTTCTCATTGGAGAGCATCCCACAGACATAACCCCTCAGAAGTGCCGATTTCTCCAAGCCTCTCCCCAGGATATAAAGCAGAGCTTCAAGGCTTGCGCCAAGCCTAAGTAGCTGACATAAATACTGGTGTGCCGGAAATATGTCCATGTACATATGTCCATGGATAGATAGCCATGGACATGACATCAAGCACCCACACTGGTACCACCGACACGTACCCACATTGACACATACCCACAACACAACACCACGTGACATGTCCAATCATCGTCTATGCCTGCTGTGCCCGTCGTTCTCAACAGTGGTGTGTCTCCACCTCTCATAAATACCAATAGCTAGCCACTCTGGTTAATATACGTAACTGCTAGACAAGTATAGACACCACTAGTGCTACAACATATGATATCCACCACCGATGAGTCAGACAGTGGCACACCGACAATTAGTCAGCCGCTGTCACCACAACAGTGACAACTACGCCGCGTGTGATGTGATCCCAGTGCCCACCGCCCTGCTCACTCGCCATGTCTCGGTAAACAGGTGGGGGGGAAGCCATAACCATATAGCTTCTAGTAAATGAAATATCAGAGAATAGACTCACTAGAGTGCGTGTATGACGAAGTTGTGTCTAAAGTCTGGCATCTACAGCTGTCACAAAATGTGCCATTAAATAATCTAGATTACATCATGGGTGTTGTTGTGGGCATTGTCTAGGCCTTATGTCCATGGACATTTTCCCAATGTGTGGGTACTAGAAACACGCGGGGCATCCCTGCGATGGACCCTGCTCCATTTAATCACCAGTTTCTAGGACTTTGTACATGATTTTTATGCAATGTTAGTTATCAGGTCCTTCTCTTTTTTGTAAACATCCCCGCAGCTTCTTCAGCATTCATGACTCTTTTTTTTGTAGGTGACACCGCCTCAGGCCGAGGGGTTGCAAGCACACACATTTTCCTATGTGGAGATGCTAAAGAGATTAACACTTACAAGCAAGGATTGTCAACCAACAGACTTCCAAAATACACCATGGAAAGAAGCGAGTCTGGTGACACCGAGACATTCCGTGCGAAATCTTTGGAACGCAGCAATGGTTCGAAAGCACTGCAAAGACACGAAACAAACACTATTTATATGTCCAGTGTTTGACACAATAAATGATCGACGGCTCACATTAGCAGAACGTTACGCAATGGCCGTGAAACAGGACCGGAAACAGAGAGGAAGGTGGACAAAGAACGGACTGCCGGATAAGGTAGAGATTGCACTAGGGATGAAAGTCATGGTGACAACAAACGTGGACACAGACCTTGACGTCGCGAATGGAACGCGGGGGGGATTAGTGGGCATGGTCTTGGATCCAAGAGAAGACCAGAGCGGCAGTAATGCGGTTGTGACACTTCAGTACCCACCTATCTATATCTGCCTAGAACACGGGCAGGAAGTTTAGAGGAGTCAGACGAGGGTGTCATCCCGATAGAACCTGCAAAGAAAACGTTCAGGATAGACGTGCCGACAAGTGGAAGGAAAACAAGGCAAAGAAAAGTTACCTGCCATCAACTTCCATTGACAGCAGCATACGCATTCACCGACTACCGATCCCAAGGACAAATGATTCCTAATGTTATTGTAGATATTGCTACGCCACCCACAGGAGGAAAACTTACGTTGTTCAACCTTTACGTCGCACTATCACCCAGCTCAGGTCAAGAGACAATACGATTACTTCGGGATTTTGATGACAAGATATTCATGGAAGAGTTGGACCCATATCTTCAGTTGGAAGACGCGATGTTGCGGGAGTTGAATGCAAAAACACTAGAATGGTGGGAAAGAATGAAAAGATGCAATAATACAAGTATGCAAAAAAAATTGATCCATAAAACAAACGTCATTACGAAAATGCAGGGGAGTAGGGAATGGATATAACACGATGATAATGATTATGAGCGATATGATCGGATACCGAAAACGTGACCAGTATCTCGATACTGTCAACAATCCTGACGCATTGTCAGGGTGGGAATAGACCTTGCAAGCAAGGTAATTTATCGTAGCCGAAGGGAGTTCACGCTGTTCGAATCGGAGAAGGGGGTTGTTCCGAACCTGTCTATTATTAAATTTTGATGAAGTTTGTCAGTGCCGGACCATCGACTGAACACCGACTCTAGCTACGGCTGAAATCATAAAGCGATTCCTAGAACTTACTAATGTCCGTCCATGCTCGGAATCCATCTAGCACTCGAAGAAGGCCCAGCTAACTTTGATGGATGGTTTTCACGTTGACGGTTGACACTCACGAGGCGTCAGTGATCTAATCGGGGGATCGACTGATCACTGTATGGTGGAACAGGTGGAACCCAGGAGGTAGCATCAGCGGCTCATATGGACACGGCACCGCCACCAGGATGGTTATCCCTGTTAGCACATGGAAGGTCAAGCCGAAAACTGGATCAAAGCAAGCCACGGACTGGCAAGCAGGAGCGCTCGCTGAGTTAGCCCTAAGTGAGAGGTTCTCATCATGGTGTAAGTTCGCTCCTGGATCAGATTAAACTAAACTTGCACACGGTTTCCAGGTGATTCCAGCAAGCGAATAGTTTCGTGCACTCTACAAGACAAACCTAAATAGGGGCCACACGACCAACAGATCTCGCCATAATGTAAATTGTGTGAGATATTGCAGCCCCTATATCATATTATATTTATTAATCAGATTCAGAATAGCGTCACGAGTGATTATAATCGCCAAGTGCTCAAATGAATCTACGACAGAATTGGCAGAATCAATCAAAGAACCATGTGCAAAAATCTGGTCAAACATATACTCTGGGATGCTGTACTTGTCAATGCCGCCATGGGTGGGGGTTCTTGGAAATCACGGACATTGTCGCAGCCTTCTTACGTAGGTTGCTGTAGCATCTGGAGAGAAGAAACGTTCCAAGATATGTTTAACTCCAAACGGCTGAAGAAAGCAGGCTGTCCACGCATGTGGTCAACATTCAGAGGCATGTGGTCACGATTATAATTGATATCATTCGGGGAGGCACTCTGACACTTTGCTACAGTGATCCGTCGATTGGTAGAGGAGAATAATCCGATCAGTCGCTAGCCCAAGATAGCCCACCCAGCCTAGAATTCTTTGCCGTGGTGAGTGGCAACCACATGTTACCTATATTAAATTCTTGATCCCTTGGGTAAACCTGGTTGTCAGTACCTGATCTAATGGGGTTCTGCGTGCTGGGGAGGCATATAAAACCCAGAGAGTAAAGCTATCTCTTCCTTACCCTCTCACTCTCAGATTCATTCAACCTTCACTAGTGCCGGACAGTAAGTACACAACTCCTGAAATGAACTCATATAATCTTATCTCTTGGAATGTTAGCTTTCATACACTTATTTCTAACTAATCTTTCCCATCTTCTTTTTCAACGTCCACCACCAATTTTTTCCACTCCTCACACATTTACCATGATGCAATCTATCGCTATCCTTTCTGTCGTCCTCGCCTCCTCCCAAGCTGCTTTTGCTGCACCCCTGTGAGCCCTTATCGTATAGACTTACCACACTCAGACCCATCTCATTATAAATTTAGGCCCAAAGGCAGTAGCGAAAGCGGTATCGTAAGTTTTCCATACCTGCAGATCATTCCTAGTGATTTTAACTTTGTGTCCTTTAGGGTTCCGCCATTGTTGGCAGCGCTGCATCTGGAGCAGCAGGTGCTTTCGTCGATAATGGACTCAAAGAGATTGAGAGCCTTTTCAAGCGTGAGCCGAAGACCTCCTCGAGTTCGAGCTCGAGTGATCTTGTAAGTTGTTTACATGCTAAGCGGTTTATACACCAATGCTCACAACCGTGTCTAGGCTTCAACTCTTGCCAGCAGCGCTGCATCTGGAGCAGCGGGTGCTCTCGTCAGTAACGCACTCACGGAGATTGAGAGTCTTTTCAAGCGTGAGGAGATTGATGCACGTGGCATCGTAAGTCACTAATCCACTCCTGCATTCGAAATCTCACTATTTAACTTGCAGGGTTCCACCCTCGCTGGTAGCGCCGCAGCCGGCGCATCCGGCGCATTGGTTAGCAACCTTTTATCCGAGTTCGAGAGTTTGGTCAAGCGTGAGGAGATTGATGCACGTGGCATCGTAAGTCACTAATCCACTCCTACATTCGAAATCTCACTTATTTAACTTGCAGGGTTCCACCCTCGCTGGTAGCGCTGCATCTGGCGCATCCGGCGCTTTGGTTAGCAACCTTTTATCCGAGTTAGAGAGCTTGGTCAAGCGTGAGCCAAAGACCTCCTCGAGTTCGAGCTCGAGTGGTCTTGACGCACTCTCGGAGATTGAGCGTCTTTTCAAGCGTGAGGAGATGGACGCACGTGGTCTCGTAAGTCACTAGCCCACGCCTGCATTCGAAATCTCACTATTTAATTTACAGGGTTCCACCCTCGCTGGCAGCGCCGCATCTGGCGCATCTGGCGCTTTGGTTAGCGGCATTTTATCCTCGCTCGAAAGCTTGATCAAGCGTGAGCCGAAGAGCTCTTCAAGCAAGACTGAGAGTGGTTTTGTAAGCTGCTTACACGCTAAGCAGTTTGTATCCCATTGCTCACAACCGTGTCTAGGGTTCAACTCTTGCCGGTAGCGCTGCATCTGGAGCATCAGGTGCTTTCGTCGATAACGGACTCAAAGAGATTGAGAGTCTTTTCAAGCGTGAGCCGAGCTCAAGTGGTATTGTAAGTTGCTTACACGCTAAGCGGTTTATACACCAATGCTCACAACCATGTCTAGGCTTCAACTCTTGCCGGCAGCGCTGCATCTGGAGCAGCGGGTGCTCTCGTCAACAACGCACTCTCGGAGATTGAGAGTCTTTTCAACCGTGAGGAGATTGATGCACGTGGCATCGTAAGTCACTAATCCACTCCTACATTCGAAATCTCACTTATTTAACTTGCAGGGTTCCACCCTCGCTGGTAGCGCTGCATCTGGCGCATCCGGCGCTTTGGTTAGCAACCTTTTATCTGAGTTAGAGAGCTTGGTCAAGCGTGAGCCAAAGACCTCCTCGAGTTCGAGCTCGAGTGGTCTTGACGCACTCTCGGAGATTGAGGGTCTTTTCAAGCGTGAGGAGATGGACGCACGTGGCCTCGTAAGTCACTAGCCCACGCCTGCATTCTAAATCTCACTATTTAATTTGCAGGGTTCCACCCTCGCTGGTAGCGCCGCATCTGGCGCATCTGGCGCTTTGGTTAGCGGCATTTTATCCTCGCTCGAAAGCTTGATCAAGCGTGAGCCGAAGAGCTCTTCAAGCAAGACTGAGAGTGGTTTTGTAAGCTGCTTACACGCTAAGCAGTTTGTATCCCATTGCTCACAACCGTGTCTAGGGTTCAACTCTTGCCGGTAGCGCTGCATCTGGAGCATCAGGTGCTTTCGTCGATAACGGACTCAAAGAGATTGAGAGTCTTTTCAAGCGCGACAGCACTTTAACCCCTGCGCAGAAGTTAGGCCTGCTGGTTGCTGTTCACAAGAAGGCTCAAGGAACCCCCAAACGCAGCATTAACGATCTCGACTAAGCGATACCTATTTTTTAACGACATATGTGTGGTTTGTGGTTTTGGCGACGCACGATGATGGTTTCCACTAGTGTATTATAGTCTGGCTGATAAAACTTCCCTGAATCTGCGGTCAGATTTATGTGAAATTAGGATGGTGTGAACCCTATGCCTTGCTAAGTTGCTTGGGGGAGAGATACCTTCTCGTGCTTTCCATAATTTGTTGATGGCGATATCACTCGATCGAGGAGCCGGAGATAATGAACTTATTTTCCGGATAGGCAAGCCGGTAGATCCCCCTTGCAATGCTCAATATGACCTAAGATGACCGACCCTTCAGAGACTGGTAGGCCCGGGGTCATTGTTTTGCATCACAATCGCTATCTAGAAGGATAGGAACAATGGACGTAAGCCGGTGCAAGAGACAGGGACAGCTTGACTAAATACAGTCATTATTTTCTTCACAACCTTGTGAAACCAAAGGTGAATTTGAAAACGTAAACTACCGCTCATTTGGTGTTGCATACACTTCGTATGTGGTCGCGATCCGGTGCCTGAAGGAACAGCAGAATCACAGCTCCGAGAGGACTAGTATGGCAGGGCACTGGACTGTACGGTCGTGACTCACTTGTTAATGGTCATGTCGTCGCCACGTCTGCGTTATTTCTGGAGAAGAGATTCAGATAGCTGGGTCACAGTAATCGTCAAGGTTTTAATGAC
This sequence comes from Ramaria rubella, assembly GCA_015039355.1. NCBI lineage: Eukaryota > Fungi > Basidiomycota > Agaricomycetes > Gomphales > Gomphaceae > Ramaria > Ramaria rubella. The sequence continues at coordinate 97,009 of MU134508.1, forward strand.
GATGCACCGGAAATGGATCCTGAAAATATATTCTACTTTTTTTTTTCGTGGAAAAGTGGATAAAATACATCTCGGCGTGAGTTAACCATTATACCTAGACGGAAGAGACTATTTGGACGGTAAATCCTTGAGATTCCTTCTGAGAATTTTTCCTGCGGCGCTCCGAGGAATGCTCTCTATAAGCACTATGCCTGTAAAAAAAATGATTAAACAGAGGTTGATGGCTTGTCATCAATACATACCCCCACGCAACCGTTTATGATGCGCGACCCGAGTGTTCAGCCATTCGTGTATCCCCGTGATGAAATCGCACTGGTCGTCATGTTTGAGAAGGAATATGTCTCTAGGCACGATAAATGCTCTGAAACGATATATCTGTTGTTCCGCCGGTAAAATAGAAGCCATATATTACTCACTTCGGGAGCTCAGTAGCATCTTCCTCCGAGTAAACACCGACGACACCAGCGTCCACAATGTCAGGATGAGCAGCCAAGATAACTTCAAGCTCAGCAGGTGGAACTAGGCAAGCATTAATGCAATTATGCGGATAACCGATTAGACATGCCTTGGAAACCTTTGTACTTGATGAGCTCCTTCTTGCGATCTATCACGGTGAAAAATCCGGTCCGATCTCGAGTAAGTATATCTCCTGTCTTCAGCCAGCGCTCTTCGGTTATTGCCCCGCCGCTACCTGAGACGCCAATGTAGCCTCTGAAGTGCACAGGATGAATTCCTTTCCACGATATATCACAGTACGCACTAACTTCATGACATTGGGGCCACGGAGCCACAGCTCACCGGGAGTACATTCTGGAACATCCTCACCATCATCGTCAACTAGCCTCGCTTCCATATTTGTTACAAGCAGTCCAACTGTACTATACCTATCCTTGTTCTTGGCCAGTTCAACCGGCGAGAAAAACGTTGAACCGCCTTAGTATGTCGGAGCATTAGAACCGATTCTATTGGATAAGACAATACTCACAAGTTTCTGTCAGCCCTAACCCTTGCATCATAGCAATTTGGGCACCACGGGAATCCAGGCGTTGACGGGCCTCTTCCATGAGCATAGGACTCGACGCAGCAGCTCCGACAAGGATGGTACGCAAAGAAGATACATCGAAATCCTCGACAAGAGGATGCTTTGCCAAAAAACGTAAGACAGGTGGGACTATCATTGCCACCTTGACGCGATTCAAGTCAATTAAAGTCAAAAAGATTATCTGATTTCTTTGAATGTCACCCACCGTGACTTGATGTTTGGCAATCGAGGACAAGAGTAACGCGGGGTTGAACTTCGGAAGGACAACGACTGGAATCCCCGCAGCGTACGAAATCAGGGCAACAATAACTCCTCCGAAGACATGATAAAACGGCAAGAGGCCTAGGTTCACATCGCGACCATGTTTGAAACCTGTCCATGTGGCGCAGCACTGTTCTATGACAGAAGTTATGTTGAAATGGGAAAGCTCGACGCCCTTGCTGAGACCAGTAGTTCCTATTCACCTCGGTGAGATTCAAGAACTTCAATATTAGAACAAGGATATAAATATTACCAGAGCTGTAATAAATGAAAACCGTTTCCTCGGAACGTTCTTCACTGAAATCCTCTGGGAGTGTCGTCTCTCCAGAGACGAGGTCATCGCATGAGAGCCATCCTGCCTGCAGAATCTCGGCCGGTGTCGTATGCCTGGGGGCAATGATCACAACTCTCTTCTTCGCTTCTTCCTGAGATATGCCTATTAAGGCCAATGCGGAGATCGTCACCGGCAAAGAATCAAAATGGACTAGAACGTGAGATGAGCCGCTGTTCTTGAGGACATGGGCGAGCTCAGTGTCGGTATAAGCGCTGTTTGCAAACGCAGCACGTATGCCCGCGGCAGCCTAATTCAAAAATCAGCAGACAAAGTCGTGACTTGCCACAGAAACTAGCTGACGCAGGCAAGCATAACAATGGGATAAAGCACGGTGTTGTGGCTAATCACTGTAGCTGTGGAACCCCTCTTGGGCTCTACACCGCCAATTCTGTGTAAATTCCGCAGGCCTAGGGCTAGTTTCTCGGATTGTTCCTTTACCACTGCGCGTGTAACGACATGGTCAGTAGTGGCGTCAATAAATGCAGGAAAGTCTTGGGCGAAATGGTTTGGCGCTATGAGATGAGTATAAACTGAATTTCGCGGAAGTGAAACCGGGGGGAATGTTGAAGGGTAGACAACCATAGTTGCGAAGAAGTGTTAAGCATGATTGGATACATTCTTGAACACAGCCTTCGAGATTGATCCCGTCAGAAAATTATTCAAAACGACGTACGCAAAATCGGCGCGGATCCGCATCACCCAAATACCATACATAATCTTGAGTACTGATGAGTCCTGTGATGGTGCTGGTTGGGCGCCCATTGCTAATGGACTTCTTTTAAAAGGCGGACTGACCCCCGTAAGTGTAAGTCTCTCGCGATGGACTCAGTACTAGGTAAACAATTGCGCGCCGCGCTCGACAAGCGCCCCGCTCTGAAGAACCTGCAGACTCCCAGCACAAATGTTAACGACGACGATTTGTTCTCCAACGACTATCTTTCGCTGTCTCGCGACTCTAGCTTGCGCTCTGACCTCGTCGAACGCCTTTCCAGCGCACCCGATATTCTTGGCTCATGCGGCTCTCGTATAATGGATGGCAATACCCCCAGGCATGTGACCCTGGAGACTAGACTTCGCGATTACTTCCGTGCAGACGCAGCACTCATTTTCAACTCGGGATACGACGCCAATCTTTCCGTGTTTGGCGCGCTGCCACAGCGCGGTGATGTTGTCGTGTACGACGAGCTTATCCATGCGTCGGTTCATGATGGAATGAGGGCGTCGCGGGCTGCCAAATCGTTGTATTCCTTCAGACACAACTCCGTGTCGCATCTTAGGACCGTGTTGGAGGGTTTGGTTGACACGGTCCCCGGCATTCGCGCCGGATCCAGCACAGTTTTCGTTGCCTTTGAGAGCGTGTACAGCATGGATGGTGACATCCCCCCCCTAGTGGAGCTCATCGAGACGGTCGAGCAGATAATACCCAAACGAAGTGCTCAGATTTACGTCGACGAAGCACACTCCACTGGACTATATGGAGAGTCTGGAAGAGGAATCGTAAGCCTTTTAGGTCTTGACAAACGCGTAGACATTGTGTTACATTCTTTCACCAAAGCCTTCGCAAGCACTGGAGGTGAGTCTAACCGTTTTATCCCAATACAAAGTCACTAATCGGGACTGGATTGACTCCAGCTGCGGTACTGAGCTCACCTGTAGTTCGATCGTTCCTCCTCAATTTCGCTCGCCCATTCCTCTATACAACTTCCATGAGTCCAATCAGTCTTATTTCTATCGAGGCGTCGCTCGATATGGTTGAAGGCAAGGTTGGGGACGAGGTCAGTTCAATTTCTGCCTCTTGAAATTATACTGAAGAGTTGGACTTCAACGTCAGCGTCGCAAACGGTTGTTCTCGCTGGTGAAATCCTCAAAATCAATGCTGGAGAAGACATTCTCCTCTATTCCGACCGCTGTCCTCCGGTTGGCACCACTTCCCCTTGATGGGCTGGAATCCCCCATCATACCCATCCTAACGCCTCACGCTACCTGGCTCTGTTGGGAATTGCGGAAGCGAGGGTGGCCTGCGGTTCCCGTTTTGCCTCCTACCGTTCCGGAAGGGGAGGAACGCATAAGGCTTATCGTCCACGCAGGTAATACAGAGAAGCAGCTTGAAGACTTTGCGTTGGCCATTCGTGATTGCATTCTTGAAGGAGACCAAAAGAGGCAACTTGACTATGGAACAGTCATTGATGAAAAGCCTGAGGAAGGTGTTGTGAATGGACTTGAGCCATCGCAGGCATAAAATTATTTGATCTTCCACAGGTAGATTCCGACTGAATGATTTTGGCTTTGGAGGGTTCAACTTGTGTATGAAGAACTAGGGTCTGACAGGGAGTGAGATCACACCTCGTGGCCCTAGATTCTATGTAGCAATGTGGCCCCAAGCATGGCTGCACAATCAATCTTGGATGTGATCTGATGATCTAAAGCCTGGAGATCATGTCAAAGGTAACTTTTCCAAATGCGAGTTAAGTTGGGCGCAGAAGAATGGGCGGCCCGCGGGCTCGATCATCATCACCACTAGTAATGAGCTCATACTGCGCCACGCTCATGCGACTTCCCAATAAGTAGGTTGACTTCACGAAGCTAGAAGATCATTAATTTCCAAGTTGCGGATACATAAATTCTAGACTGGCCTTACAGGTAAACATGGACCATGTGGGTGTCTATATTGCGATACATTTACCACCAGGAGTCTAAGACGTAAGCTGACGTAAGTAACACTGCCATTGGTTGGGGGTTCTAATAATAAAATATACCTACCTACCGTGGATCGCCCAGGATTGCGAAGATGATCGATTTGAATCAAGGGCCGTCGAACAAGTAATAATTTACAGTCTGTTCTGATAGGTACTCGGGTTAGGAATTCTGGTCTGCCTTATGATCTTCCTATTTCTAAAAAAACCACGTGCATCAAAGCAGGCAGTGATTTTATTCCACACTTCGCGCAAAAGTACCGTTTTGCTAAGGCAATCCCGTGGTTGTTCTGATTAATCTCAGCATCTAATAGGATTCTCTCGTTGCAATCATGATATCTGTTCCGTCATGCTGGCATAGCGCCTATACTATCGTATATTCGACCACGGCAGCCTCAAGTTTCTGAGATGATCAGTTCCAACGCTGTCAATGCTGCGGTGCTTCTGTAATGGTATGTGGGTGATAGCGCCCATCATTATACTTATATGAATTCAACCTTGATGGGTTGCGCGAAAGCTCTAGACGCCCCACACCTAGCACACCAGCAGCAGAGTCGACATGTCGATCAGCCGCGATACTTTATACCCCTTAATGATGGCCTCGTTCATCCTGGATTATCGTATGGAAGGACAGCCTCTACAGGTTGTTGCTAAACGATTTACCTATCCTGGACGTGAGCGAACACAATGTAATTCTTCCAGCCTAGACATAACTTTGTTGATGATTGCGGGTATTGGTTGTGGTACGTTATCCTAATTTATTTCTGCACGTGATAAACTATATACTCTCAAGAGAGTGAACTATGGCTTCCAGCTGTCAAATATTTGTTCAAGCTCCAATCTCAGTCAAAAAGTAAAGTTAATATTCGAGATGTGTGGACCCTCGATTGGCCAAATGCTGGAGACGCTGCCGTCATCAATGAGCTATTCCTGAAAGAAAACTATGCAACATCATGTGAGTTTGAAATATCATAGGTATCGTTTGACAAGAATCAGAGTAGGTTACGTGAATTAGTGACGCCGAGAGAACTCGGAATTGCAGCGAGAAATTTAGTTCATTCGGGACTTCTTGATCTCAAAGGATCAAAACTTGTCGGTGTAGGGCATTCCGGTGGGTTCGGTGGAATGTACGTGCATTATGTCAATGCTATATTAAAGAAATATTCTAATATTTTCATCAGCCTCTTTGCCGAGCCTGACATAGGATACATACCGTTTGACGCTGTTATCTTAGTCGAGCCTCCTCTCCTAAGCAAAAGTGTTATTCCTGCCCACAAAGAATACATATCTCGCAGCATTGATTACCACATTGCTCAACCCGATGTCTGGCCCACGATTGAAGATGCAATGCGCTGGCATAGAGCAAAGATGCCATGGAGGTCTTGGCATCCAGAAGCACTCCAGGTTTTTTCTGTAAGATGTAACTTCTTCGATTTTTTTCCCGCGTTGAAACCTTTTCAGGAAACGCATTTTCAATGTCTTCCCACGGCGTATCACACACAAACCGAGGGTGTGACCTCGAAAACATATAAAGGACAAGTTGGAGCGAGTTTCAATGCTGGAGACTATTTGCATATATGTGTAGATCTCCTGGGAGACCTTTGTTCATCCTGTCCAGTACATGTCATCTTTGGATCCAAACAAGGTTTCTGGTACATGGAATTTGATCTTGAGCGTGACTTTGACTGAAATGTTCGATCAGGCCAAAATCGCTTGCGAAATCCATCAAAGATACGACTCAGGCGTTCCAATCCCGTTTTGCGTCTGTAACCTATGTCCCCAACACAACTCATTATGTGAACATTCTCTTCACTAGCTAGGTACACTCTAACCCACGTACTCTGGATAGATTGCCCAAGAAAATCCAGAAGCCGTTGCAATGTCCATGCTGAAGTCACTCCGCGAGACTTGGCCGAGTGCAAAACTATAATATTTATATTTTTGACAGCTCAAAATTCGTGACAAGAGAATCGAAATATCATTCTACAGTGCACGGCGTTCGGGATCCTGGTGTGGATACGCTGGGTTTCTTCGGGGTAGTGTCTTGTTGACAACTTTGTCGATGATTCTGTCTCTTATATGATTTATTCCTTACATGTGTATCTTTTGACATATGGGGAGTAGTTCCATGGGCCTCACTATCCGTTAATTCATTCATGAATCGGTGTTGGTGAGTCTCATATGAGTGGCCATCATGATGTACAGTGGTACAACATTTACAAAATTAATGTCTAGGAGCGGAAGAGATATAGAAGCCTCTGCCCATAATCTAGATATACGAGAACACCGTCATATGCCGACAATGTGTTATCATCACTCCAGTCAAAGGTTGTTACAATGTATAGCCCCCCTAATACTAGTAGTGTCTCGCACACCTTCTAGCACAACTACCTTCAATATACCATCGAAAATTCCCGTTCCCATTCTCAGTTCTCTTCACCTTCCAGAAATCAGGTGGATGCATCATCCAAACCCTCCGAACGGCCCATCAACATCACTTCTACAGACTCATCCGCCAATGCTTTATCGAAAACGATACCCCTCCCCATCTCCTCATCAGCCAATGCTCTCGCCATGTCAAAGGTAGGATTCAAACCCCTCCATCGTAAAAACATCGTCCTCAAGCTCGAGCTCGCTCTGTGAAGCGTGTTAACTTCGGCACTGTTGGCCCGGGGTCTGGGACTAGTAGCATTGTTTTTTTGACCCGGGAAATCGATGTGCAATGCACTGACGTTCAACGACTGCGGCTCCCCGTGCACAGTAGATGTCGACATGGTATGGAAACTGTAACGTCTTTTCTCAGTCGTAGTGTGAGACACGACATGATACCCCAGGCCGATATGATCGCGACCCGCTTCAAGTTTGTACTTGCTGTTGGGGAGTTCACCCTCCTGGGCCGTTTCCAGCATCTCCTCTTGAACATCTTCAGCGTTGTGGATAGAATTGACTCGAGAATCGGAGAATGAGAGCTGCATGTGGCTATAAAGATATTGATTATGCTGAAGCTGGAGTGCAGAAGGAGCTGACGGAGAATCCAAAATATTTTCTAAATGGGGTTGCAGAATCGATCCAGAATCTGTCGCCGTCGGCATCTTAGCGGATGCCTCAAGATCTCCAGAGAAACGGCCGACCGGGACGTCATCATGAAGCTCGCCAGTGTTAACGTGATCAGAACAGTAAGGTTCAAGTGTGTCCAATCCCGGACTCTGTTTGTTCCCGTGAAACAACTTCTCAGAACGTTGCCCCAGGGAGGACGCGGACATTGTGTGAGATTGAGACCCAGATACAGACGATGTCGTAGAGCGTGTAATGAAGTAGCAAAGGCGAGACGGGACGGACGGACGATGGCGTTGGCGATTAGAGAGTTCGGAGGCACCACCATGGTTGGTTTCCATCTGGAGAAATGAGTCATTGACATAGGAGGGTTCTATTGGAGAGCGACGGCGCCACGGGGAGAGAGCACGTTTGACCAAGATCGGTTGCGTGTGTGCAATGGGGGGAGGACTGAGCAATGGAGAGGGCGCAAGAGAGGTTTCCGTTTCAAGAGCCGTTCCCTCACCGGTGATAGAAGATTCAAGGGTTGTTTGGAGGACAAAGGGCAGAGCAGGCACTTCTGAAGACTTATGTTTGAGGTCACAAAACTCGACACAAGGAGCTGTAGGCGTGGAACCAGACAATCCAGGCGGGCACGGAAGAGAAGACGGTGCCCATAGTTGATTGGTGGTGTATGAGTAGTCGTCAGTACAGCAAAGTCCTCGTTGTTGGGAAAAGCCTGGTTCGGTCTCCGGAAGGACAGGGGGGAGGTAAACTCGGGGAGGTAGGTCGAAGAAATCCAAATTTGACGTAGAAGTCGAATGAGAAGAATTAACAAGAGTCTGAGACGGAGAGGGAATGGTGATTTCTTCAGGTAGGTAGACGCGGGGCTCAGGGCTGCGATTGTGGTATGCGCACACGAGTCTTACTGTTGGCTCGCAGTAGATTGCTTCCGTATGGGGATTAAACGACGCAAGAGGCTTTACCTCTGTCATGGACGTCCTCGAGAAAGGTCTTGGGTATGATTGACTACGGCATTTATTATCTTCAGAAGGGCATTTCTGTCGAATCGGCTTCACGGTGTCCTGCAGACTGTGAGGCTGAGTACCAAGAAGCTCCCGCGAGACGTATAGCATACGAGGATATCGCATGAGATGGGAAAAGAAGAGTACAATCAGGAATATTGCGAGAACGCCGACAGGTATGAACTGCTTTGGAGAAATGCTTTGAGAATGGTGCGAAACAGTGCTTAGAACAGGAATCGGGGATGACGTATTTATGGACATGGCAGTCTTTGACTGGATTTCTGAGAATATAGAAGTCGAAGAAGACGAAGTCATGTTACTCATTGAAAGAATGGAAGAAATGTGGTCCGTGTTGTTCAGGTGGATGTGCAGATGCAAGGTATCGCGTGAGGGCAAGAGGTAACCCGTGTTATGGACGCGTTATGGGTCCATAGTTAACCGTGCTAGGTCGGGGAACGCCGAGGACAACCATTTGACACTTGCGATACCCCTTGAAACATATTACATCCTCATCGCCATGGGATAGAACGATAAATCTCTCAGGATAAACTTCTGGATCCCGATGTAGATGGTTAGGAGTCAGGCTACTACCGCCTCAAATCCCAGCACCGTGGGGCCGCCAAGGAGCACGGCGCGAAGCACAGCAGAGTGACTTTCGGGAGAAGTCGCGTGATCCTGAGGGTGAGTATGAACGATAGTTTGTTGAAGAAATGACGCTTAAATACGAAACTGGGTGCCTAAGGAATCAAAAGAGGTGCTTGAGATTGAGTGAGCAAAAAAGATAGTGAATAATACCTGTTTCTTTTTTCTTTCTTCGTTTGTTGAAAAGGTTCTTCAATGCAGTGGGCCTGGGTGCATACCTTTGGCATTATCATCTTCAATGTCGCTCTAGCTAAATGTTCTTATATAGTCACATCCTATGGTGCTTGAATCGAAAGGGGGAAAACTCCACGGCGTAGGTCAACATTATGTATCCTCTAATTCTCTGCTACCCGCGGCTACCATTGTGGTGAGTGTGACCAAAGTTTTTAATTTTCCGAGCGAAGTTCATTTCAAGGCCGTCGCGTTGCTTCTAACCTCGCCTTGCAATATACGCTCAGATGAGATGGTGAACAATCGCCAGTTTTTGCTACTCACAACTGCGTTTGAGATCTCTTGCTTCTGACCACTGTGCCGCTGTGCCGCTGAAATCACGATGGTGCCATCAATTAATTTTTCTTGGCATGACTTGAAGGTAACGAACCTCAACAATAACTCTTGTGCGTGCAGTCCTTGATGCTACATTACATATTATTAAGCATTCCATCGCATTTTATTCGTCCGACTCGCCTGAAAGGTCTTGCCAAGTGTCACAATATCGGTGAGCTGCAGGCCTTCACCCTTTCTTCCATTTAGATATTGTAAGCGATTCCTATTGTGTCCTGTTCGCAGAGGTTTCCTTCATGTTAGCGGGTCCCGTTCATGGAACCAGAGAGCATGACATCTGATATGTGCTTGAAAAGGTCAGCTGGCGCGTACTATGAGTAATGATGAGCCACCAGACAGGTTTTTAATTGTGTTAGTCTAGATTTCTCATATGTAATTCGCGGAATGGAAGCAAGATGCACCTGCCAACTTGTCATTACTGACCCCGTGAGCCCTCCCGAGGAACTCTCGAGTCCTGTATCCCTATGGTCGGTTTCCCTCCAGATTGACACTTCCCCCGAGATACTACACCGGTAGCAGGACATATGAATCCACTGTGGTCGTCACGAAAATCGCGTATCAACAAAAGTGGCCACTAAAATGTCACTTGCGAAATCCGACCCCACCGGGAGTGCAAATAATCGTGGGGTACCGAGGCAACTAATTTCCGTTGCTAATGAAACTCACTACATTCTAATTGTCTTGAACAAGCTTCAAGAAGGAGTGTTCCGAGTCTGGGGTCGGCCCAGGTCGGCCTTCGCCTTAAATTCGGTGAAAAAGAGCGGTTTTGCTCTAACATTACATAAAGGAGTTTGCAAGAAGAACACTAATAGTTAATAAATCATTCAGCGAAGCAGGGGGAACCTGAGCTGAGGTCGCTTCTGCTCACCATAGTTGTACGTTTGCAGATGCTTAGCGGAGAAGCTTGAGGGAATTAGGTTTGTGTAAAAAGCCGCAGTGCCGAGAGACCAATTCGGTGGAATCGTTTCGGCCGAAACGGCGCCACCGGACACCGGAACCAGCCGACGTCACTACCGGCTGGGCTAACTTAAAACCAATTTGCCTCTGCTTACGACCGTCACAATGCTGAACCTCACAGCTCTTAGGAAAGTCCTCACAGCTGGTGAGCAGCTTTTGTTCTGTTCTATTATTTTTCTTAGTTCTTTTATAGTGCTTTCGCCGCCCCGCGTGCACACCGCTATTCTCTTCACACCATCGGGAGATCTAGTTGCTCACGCGACCAACCCAAGCGCACGATCGAAGGACCAATTGCGTGTTCTTGTTGGTCTTGCAAGCGAGGTTTGGCTGGAGGTTGGTGATGAAGGCATAGGCATGGCTGAAAGCGAGGTACAGATCTCTCTCCATCCTTCCGCTTCTCATGCTGATCACAACCTAATCTTTGTGCCTTCGGAGCAGCTGGGGAAGGTCCTGGTATTACCCTTGCATCCAAAGCAACAATCAAGACCTTTGCGAATAGGCCGTACGTCTTCTCGCTCCCCTTCGAACGACTCGCTGCCCGCGAACGGCAGTCCCGCAGACGGCGATCCCCCTCTGCTCATTGCTGTGAACGCATTGGATGATGTAGAATGGGCCGAGATGCAAATCAAGGTTCGTTGGCTTTCAATCATCATGGTTCTTATCTTCCTTAAATGCATCACGTTCTTTCTCAGGCACAAGGCATTGCCAATCATCTTGCGGGCCCTCTCGTCGAATTCGAGGACCGTCTCTTGGCGCCGCCTCTCCGCAATCGCATCCCCGATAGATTCTATTGAAGTCGAAATGCAGCTTTTTGCGAGTCGATTCGTCTTCCTATCTGCGTGTGTATTTGTGTCCGTGTTCTGCAGAGTTTTTGTCTTTGAGGGTTTATGATAGAGCTGACTTACGGGGAGGTACCTTATAGAGATTTATAGATTCGATCGAAGCATATGCCCATAGATGTCTTTACCCTTCCTGCCGAGTTTTTATGGAATGTACAACAGCTAATACAGTGTTCCTCCCACAATATATGTTGTGACGTCACATACATCTCCCGTTCTTGATGAGAGCACTCATTAACCAATTACACATAGCTATCCCTGTTCTGCATTGTTCCAAGACACTAGATATGGCATCACAAGCACGGATTCCACTAATTACCGTTTGTGAAGTTCCTAAGTAGATGGTGGTATAAGAGCTCAACATAATGATAGCTCAATAGAATGCAATAAGGAGCAACACGTCTTGTGTTCCGGGTATGTTATCTTACTTAAATGAATGCGTCGACCACTTTTCTGACATCTGCCACGCGTACGCCACCTCTGCATCCCATACGGTTCTGGATCGCCCACACAGGTTGGAACATCCAGTCGTTCTTTCCTCCACGTGAGCCTTCCAGAGCATCGCGTGGAGCACTACCCAGCGTCCTCCACCCTGCAAACATCTCCGTAAACCTCATAGGCCCATACACACGATGTGCGTTCCAATACAGCGCATCCTCGCAGCACGGTACACCAAGGAACATGAATCCACCAGGCTTTACGACGCTCAGCATGCGAGCCATGGTCTGCAAATCGCCAATCGGATTCAGGACGTCACCGTACCGTCCTAGGCCATCGTGCTCAATCGACGAGTACGAAATAGCAAAGTCGAATGGTGCGATCTTGCCCTGCAAAAATTTGAGCGTGAACTCCTGTGGTGTAAAGGTTGTGAGCTGCGGGTGTGTGGTCTGGATCTCGCCGAACTCGAGGGTGGAGAGGTTTGCGGTGCCGTATTCAAGAAGCATGGACTCCAGCCAGGGTGTCTCTGACCCAATGACCAAGCCACGCTTGCCGCGGACGGCTATATCTCCCCAACGGTCCAATGCCTCGTAGATGGGGCCATTTGGGTAGGTGAATTGCATCTTTCGCTCTCTAACATCAGAGCGAAATTTGTCGATATCGTTGGTCGTCCAGACGGACTGCATCGCTTTACCCCCGAGGTAAGCCTGAAGTACACCTTCAACAAGTGATGCATTGTCATAGATAAAGGACGCACCTGGTCAAAAAAGAACTTCTGGAACCGCACTCGACCGCCAAGCAAGAACTCATCCTTCATGGTTTTTGGAATGTCCCTCAACGCTGGCCCATAGCGTGCTCATCAACGCAACAAGGTGTGAGTGCAGCAGCAGCATCTTCCTTGCGTGCCAAAACGCACCTGCTTCGGGCTTAAGCCACGCGCTCAAAAGAGGGAAAGCAGGGACTGCCTTGTCCGCAATCAACCTAACAGACTCCTGGTCTACATCTGCCCATTGACACGCCACAGCCCGGGTATCATTCGTCGGGATTGGCTCGCTATCATAAGATCCATAGTAGTGAAAACTTGGATAAAGGGAGTCGGAGCCGCTGGGGAGATAATTGGTGCTGGTTGGGCCATGGCGCGAGATATGCGAGTTCAGAAGATTCACGCTTAACAGCAGGGCAGCGGTCCCTCCGAGTACAATGAGAAATACACGCGAGCGACGCGAGAGGCCCTGCCGTCTATCTTCGAAGACTTCGCGCCAGGACATGGCGGGCGAGCAGCTGGTGAAGGTGAGAGAGCGATGTCAGAGGACACCACCATAATAATAGTTTAGTCTAGCATATGAGGCACCGTCCCACCGTTCCGCGTGAGACGGGCACTAGGATAGCCAAGAATTCCCACCTCCTCATATCTGCACGGTGGAATTGGCACTGACAGGATATTATAATTTTGATTTCTGAGCACAAGCCAGACCTGTAAGTAAAACGCCTCGAAAGGTGGAAACGTTTGTAGAACCTATTTTAACGTGTAAACTTAAGAGGCTCCCCCTCCCTCACGCGCGGTCACACAACTGGTCACACTAGTCACACTAGTTCTTCTAATGATGATCAAACTGAGAGACAGTACCTTGACTATTGACAACGATCTTCTCCGATGTAATCGGTGGCAATAACTCCAGGCATGTGACCCAGACTTCGCGATTACTTCCGTGCTAAGAGCCCGTACGGTAAGAGTTTTCATTTTTGACGCTGGCACTCGTTCTCACAAAAACTCCGTCCGGCAGGCTCGGCGGTCTGACTCAGAGTCACGCTCAGGCAGTCAACCATCGCCGCCATGGATGACAACAACAACGACAACATGCCTTGCACATCCTCCACACCCTCCACTGCTTCCATCTCTACTGCCTCCACCCTTGAAACTCCCAGCTCCCCCTCTGATAAGGCTGTCCACAAGTCCGAATCAACCCACGGGTACCTGTGGGTTGATCCGTGGGAAAACTCATGGGTAAGGATCCCATGGGTATTGGGTACCCAATGGGCAATACCCACATGGATCTGGGTATGGATTATGGGATTCTGCCTAAAACCCACAGGTATTTGGGATCCGTGGCTTACGATTTCAGTGGGCGTAGCTAGCTATGTATTAACCTTAATTTTGAAATTTTATTTTATATTTTTATCTAATTTATTGGGGCCTGTAGAGGCCCCACAATTTTTGATGCACCAGCAGCTGGAGCTTATATAGCTCCGCTGTTTGTTGTGCTTTGTAGGTCACGTGACTTACAAAACCTTGTTTGAAATAATTAGGGTTAATACATAGCTAGCTACGTGTGCTGAAAACAAATAATATATACCCACGGATCAACCCACGAGTAGTCCAAAACTTGTGGGTTCGGATCCATGGGTTCAGATCACCCGGATGCAATACCCATGCGGATCAGAGTATAGGGTTTGAAAATGAAAATACCCACGGATCTGAGTCCAGGTGATCCCTGGGTAGACTTGTGGACAGCCCTACCTTCTGATGCCAAATCAGGTCAAATGATTGCTCAAGATGACGGTGGTGAGTCAGATGACCTCTTCAATGTGATCGCTCCAACAATTGTTGGAAATGTTATTGGGGCTGTTTTGTTATACTCCAAACCCCTCTACAACAAGATGCCATATCATATGTCCATCCTCACTGGCCAGGGGTGGGTGGATGAGCTCTTAGATGGCCACCCTGAGCGCATATGCTCAGAGCTTGGGGTGCATGTTCACGTCTTCCGAGGACTCATTCTTTCTCTTTGCCATGCTGGCCATGGTGATTCATGGCATGTGTCGATTGAAGAGCAGCAGGCGATCTTTTTGTATACTTGTGTAACTGGCCTCTCCTCATGGCATGTCGGTGAACAGTTTCAACACTCGAATGACACCATTTCAAAGTACTTTGTCTCAATTCTTAGCATTTTCCTCATCCCCATTCTACACGAACAATGTGGCTCTTCCCACCTCTGGTGATCCCCCACACGCATTCTCAACAACCCCAAGTTCTATCCTTTCTTCAAGGATGCAATCAGCGTGATCAATGGGACTCACATCAACTGTGCTCCCAGTGCAGCTGAGAGGCAAATGGCACGCAATCACAAGGGGGGGCGTCACACAGAATTGCCTCACAGCCTGCTCGTTTGACCTCAAATTCGTCTATTTATACATGGGGTGGGAGGGTTTGGCAGTGGACAGTGCCATGTACAACGATGCAAGACTCCAGGACCTTTGTATCCCCCCAGGGAAATATTACCTTGCTGATGCTTGCCCTACAGGTGTGTCCGCTACCATTTGGCAGAATGGGGTCAGGCAGGATTATGGTGAGTGGCACTGTCCTTACTACCCCATCTCCACTGACCACTTTGTGAACTAGCCCTGCCACCACCAAGGAGCTTTTCAATCTGCACCATGCTTCAGCCCGCAACATTATTGAGCATATCTTCAGGGTTCCGTGTCCTTGTACACCCCCCTGAGTATTCCCTTGATGTCCAGGCCCAGATCCCGGTGGCACTGGCAGCGATTCACAACTACATCCGAGACCATGACCCGCTCGAACTGGACGATTTCATTGATGTCTCAGACCCACAACATGGTGTTGCCTTTGGTGCATTGGCCCTGGGGCCTGTGGGGGCAGCCGAGAGGAGACGAGCACAGGGAATGCACGATGACATTGCTGATGCAATGTGGGCCCAGTACCAGCGTGCATTATGCCAGGGGAGCCAATTGGCATAGTCTAGACAACAATACATGTATCCTTCTCAGTTTCTTTTACCCAATCTGATTCACACCATTTTAAACAAGAAAAAAGTGTGAAAAAGTGATCATTTCCTATAGAAACACAACAGCAGTACATTTTATAGGAGAAACAGGTTTCAAAAACTAGCTACATTCCCACTTCCCTGTCCATCGGCTCTGTAGAATACCCCATGTTCCCCAAGTGCTTTGTCACCCAAGTGCGCCGGTACTCATCAACCCGAAATGCAGTGTATGTTGTGGCAGCCTGGGGATCCTCAGTGAAGAGGTCACACAGGGCAACCATACTCTCTGGTTGCAAATACCTGGTGTGCGTCTGGGCTAGATCAATCGCAATGCGTGTGTGTTTGGCTTTGGTAATGTGCACACTCGGGGCCTCCTTTCCATGACATTCACCTGTGGGTGATGACGTGTGCTCCTGGCTCTTGCTAGGGCTCATGAGCTTACCATGCATGATGCAGTTGAACTCGCCAAACTCCTCTCTGATCCACTGGAGCCCTGCCCCGTCCACAGTAGTGCATGCTCTCTTCTCTGAAGGCATGCTGCTATCCGGTGGCAAGTCCTTCAAGGCCGAGTGTCTGCACTTCAAGGAATTGGATGATGCGGACGCAGATCTCCCGCAGAAGTTCCAGGGGATACCGCTGCGAGGCGTGTGGGGGGCTGTGGGGTCAGCAAGGGAGTCGGGGGTGTGGTCAGATGCAGCCGAGGCACAGAATTGCCTTCGTGGGGTCTGAGGGGGTGCAGGTGGGTCCATGTTTGTGCCCTGAGCTCCATTTGTGCTTGGGCCAGCCGTGTCCAGCCAACCACTCTTGTCAACGACATCCATCCCACCCGTCAAAATCTCCCCCATATCGCCATCATACTCTGGCTCCCCTCCATGCTGTGAGCAGTGCTCATTGGGCCCCTCACTGGTGTCCGTGCGTTGGGGAGCTTGTGACTGGGCACTGGGCAGAAAAGCATGCCTGCCCTTGGGTGTGCCTGACAGAAGCCCAGTGAGGCTCTGGTAGTATGGGAACCAGTGTTTCCCATACTTGACCACTTTGGGGTGTGCCTGCGTTCTGTCAGTGACAAAGAAAAGGTGAAATAGGTGATGCGACTCTGTAAGGGGAGCCCCATTTCATGTGGTCCTACACTTCTCTATTATCTCTTCTTTCTATCTATTCTTCCCCACTTCTCCCTTCCCCCCATTATCTCCCTTGCCCCTATCTTTTCGTTCAAGTTCGCTTACTTAAGCGCCCAGTTACATAATGGGATTGGATTCCAACCCCATTACGTAACTTGGCATCCATTCTCACTCACATAAGCACTTGTGTTACATAACAGGATTGGATTCCAACCCTGTTACGTAAACACAGTGCATTCATTCTTCATTTTCCTTCGCATAAGCGCCCAGTTATGTAATGGGAATGGATTCCAACACCGTTACATAATCACAGTACATTCCGGCGCTTATTTGCGTACTCCTTTAGGTAGTTATCTCGGAAGTGGGAACCTTAGGCTTTTCTCTTCGATTCCCATCTGCCAGGTGTGTATCCTTGTATGTAGTCTTCTGTGAGCTTATATATCTTTGGATTCCCATCTGCCAGTGTTCAGTGTGATATTCCA
>MU134508.1:114411-159769 GCA_015039355.1 Ramaria rubella
CATTTTGTCCTGCAGGCACTTGGGGTCTTCACTCCCCCCTCAGAGGTATGATTGGCCATAAATGCGGCGGCACGCATCCAAAGGGAGCCCTTGAAACTCATACCATCTCCCACTTCTGCTTTGTGGTTGATCAGGAAGTCTATGAATGCCTGTACATTGGCCGGTGGCCATTGTGCGTCAAGCATGGCACTAGGGGTAGTGAGTTGCATGCCATTTGCAGATCCAGGAGGGCTCTTGCTCTGACCTTGAGTCAGTATCATGGCAGCAATGGTTGACTGCCTGAGCGTGACACCACAGTGTTTCTGAGTCAGATCGCTGAGCCTGCTGGATGGAGTTTTTGTGAGAACAAGTGCCAGCATCAAAAATGAAAAATCTTATCGTATGGGCTTTTCCGTGCAGATGCAGCACTCATTTTCCACTCGGGATACGATGCCAACTTGGAGCCTGTTTGGCACCCAGAAATTGATTTCTCTCTGCCAAAATGAGAAATCATGTCGCAATCTAAAATTTGTGATATTGCGACCATTCAGCACACATTTTCGAAATCTGTTTTTGCAATTGCAAGTTGTGATATTCCTATGTAGTTTGAGAAACAACTCAGAGCTGTTTCTCTTTTCCTTCCCAGTATGTATTCTGTTTCGGAAGGGGTACCACTGACTTACAAAGCATGTTTGAGGTACGTAATCAAGGTCTCACTGTGGTTATCCTTCACCATGCCCTCCAGTGCCAGGAACACAAGTTCACCTACACCTGTAACAAAGGTCTCTACCAACAAGCTCTTGGGAAAGGGAAAAACCACTGCAAGTGACCTTAAAACAAAGTGGATTGCCGCTGAAGAGGCAGCCATTATTGCCACACTTTTGGGGCAGAAGGCTGCGGGGAATGCGTCTGATGCCGGATTCAAACCAATGGTATGGAAAATTGTCGTGGATGATCTGGCTGATGTTAGTCCAATGGGAATGAGCAAAGATGTGTCGCAATGCAAGTCACATTATCAGTGGGTATGTACATCTTTCAAACGGTACTGTGCTGTCCTGACTTTGCACAGTTCAAAGGTGAATACAAAGTTGTGATAATACTGCGAGGGCTATCAGGCTTTGGATGGGATGAGGGGATGCAATGTGTGACTGCGCCTTTGGAAGTATGGAACAAGTATCTCATTGTAAGATCTACTCTACTTGCGAAGATTGGCTGATCATTGTTAGAACCCATATCCATTCTCCGATTTTCTGACAATCTCTGAAACTCCTTTTCCGACAATCTCCAACAAATATCCTTTTCCTACAATATCCAACAAATCTCCTTTTCCTACAATCTCCAACAAATCTCCTTCTCCGACAATCTCCAACAATCTCCTTTTTCGATAAGCCTTTTTCCCACTTTTTCCGAAATCTCCATTTAAACCTCCTTAGTCATCCTTCAGAGATCAATCTCCCAATCTTATATCCATATGTTTTATCTCCGACTTCGTATTCGTTTCCGTATTCACCCCGTCTCGGAATTCCATATCTCATATCATTACCTGTTATGTCTCCGATTTGGCATCCTCAGTTATTCCTTAAATATGCTTGTTGTACATCTCTTTCTCTAGTTTGAATATTGATTGTTCATTATCATTGGTCATATTGCCTATCACGTATATTGACTTATACACCTTATCTCTGGTCTAAACTCCAATTTTTCCGAAAGGCTAATCCTTACCTTTAATCCTCTTCAAACACTATTCCACTCTTCTCCGATTTTCTCCGACGTTTTCCGAAAATACTAGTTAAGTCTTGACTAGTCGTCTTGTCATTGATCCTTCCATAGATCTCCAACTATTCTGACATTCTCTGAATTCCGACTTGTCAAGAAATCCGAAATACCAGGGCATGAGAATCCAAGAGGGCACAACCCATAAGTTGAAGCCAAGCCCGTCCAATCCCAATATTCTGATATGTCTGATGTTTTTCACAACTCCGGTGAAAAGCAATATGGTCTTTATCAATCATGGTCAATATAATATTAAGGCAAATCCCTTCAAGAAGAAGCCGTTTCTGCTATATGATGATATTGCCAAGCTTTGTGGTCATGTAATCGCAACTGGTGCTGGTGCATTTCATGGTACAGGTCCTACTGGTGATGATGCAAGTGATGGAGATGAGGAATCAGTTGAATCAGATGATGAGGGTGATCAGGAAGGAGAAAGGGAAAGCAACAAAAATGAGTCTTCGGTTAGACAGGAGGTATGTCTATGCATTGCGGCATCTAAGAGAAGGTGGTTGACTCTGCACCTCTAAGATTAACTGGTCTCCTAGTCCACCCAGGAAGCAGGAGTGGTGAAACATAAGGGATGCCCAACACATGAGGCCTCTCAAAGGCCTACACAATTTCAGCAGCGGTCAGGTGCAGATGCTTTGGTGGCACTCTCTGAAGCTGTGGAGTCAATGGCGGCAGGTTTTGCAGCTGACGATGGGAGGAACCCATCTATACGACTACGCCTCAGCATGTTACCAGAGCCATTGGTATAGTTGAGCATGAAGAAGCAAGGCTTGATGATAATTCCAAACTGGATGCTATTGCCCTGTTCCAACATGATCCAAAGTACTCTATCACCTATCTTGCAATCAAGAACTGGGAGTTGAGGAGGAAGTGACTCCAACACCAGATTGATATGGAACAGGCTTCGAGTTCAATGTTCGAATGGAGTCAGATAGGGCCAGTATTAACATAGTTATGTCCACTAGTTAAGATGGCTGATTATGTCCACATCTATGCAATTCCTGCTGATAGCTATCCCACATCTCCTTTGCCATGGTCTCCTGCTTTTGTGTTGCTCTCCAGGTTTCTGCAGCACCAATACTACCAGCTCCGAGATCCCCACAGGAAGGTGTGTGTGTAGAATCACCATTTGGAGGGACCCAAGGTTCCGGGAGGTCACCAGGGTCATACGTTCGAATGAATTTATGCAGAACACCACAGGCTGACACGATTTTGGCCCGTGTATGCATTGTGTACTCATTTGTCTCTCTAAGAATAGCAAATCTTTTCTTGGCAACTCCAAAGATCCTTTCAATGACATTGCGTGCTTGAGAGTGCCTCAGATTGAAGAGTTCCTTGTAATTAGCAGGACTTTACCTGTGGCATGAGTAATTATGTGAAACCATGTGAGAGGGTACATACTGCAGGCTACAAACCTCCCACTCTCACAGGTGATAATGGACACCACAGAAGGGGACAAGTAATACATCACATAAGGCATACTTTGCATCTGATACACCACCGCTTGTAAGAAATGTTTAGTTTATCTCAGTGGGAGGATGTCAGAATAGAATACCTTTTGATCCAGAGAGATCCCCCTGAAATATTTCTGCAAGTGTCTCCCGTAAATCACACAAGGGCTGGGCAAGGTACCAGAGCTGAACAATATTTTCAGTTAAACCTTGCTGCAATGTTCCTGGCCAGAGATGTTGAAACAACATTCCCTCAGTCGCTACATGATATGGTGCCATGCCCACACAAATATGCGGTTGATATTGCAATCGTTTGTGCGATGTCTGGGAAACAGACCGCCCGAACCATTATTAAATTCATTTTAATATTAGTATTACAAAACAGATATATTATTTACTGAACCACAGCTATTTGAATACATTGGGGAGGCAGTTCATAATTGCAAATAAGAAAAGATGGACCAGATGCTGAGACAGCAAAGATGCGAAACAGGTAGAAATGAAGGCAGGGTGAAATACAGTGGATGCTGTGAGAGTGCGAACAACAGTGCAAGAGAATTGAGTGAGTGGATAAACATGAGTATGGAGTGAGAGCCGTAAGAGATCATATGTGAGCTTAGTGACAAAGGGAGAAGACATTGCCAAACCGTTATCATTTGATTTTTTTCTTCTTGATCTTGGTAGTGATAAGATCACTTGCATGCCACTGCCATTCTTCGACTTTGGTGAGAGTAATGATGTATTTGGAGGGCAAATGCTGGGAAGGAGCAGGACTGCATTTGACATCTGCTTTATAGTTTCACTTCATAGCTCTGTGAAAAAATTTAATAAGATTCTAGGGATGAATGGATTCATACCCAATGAGGCTGTCCTTTGTAGGGTGAGTCTTCTCCTAATCTCGCATCCTGTGGTTGACAGTGAGCCAAGTATCCGAAGGGTGTTCAGCTATTACCACACACTAAGGTCAAAGTTAGCATACATGCAATCATGATTATTGAAGACCTACCAGGAATGCAAGGTGTATCATTACCGGCATGGTCACAGCAGCATGAATATTGGCTGTGCCGACGATCTCCAGGGCAAGCTTGCAGATGTCATCTCCATTTTTTATGCTGTCCATGAGCTGCATAGAAGATGTGTTAACAATCACAGGCGTGATACAAATAACGACTCACCACTGTCTTGGTAATGTTGTGGAATCCAGTTGTGTATCCCTGGATTTCTTTGATAACCACGGTAATCTTATCTTCATCCTTCGGATTGGGCACACCAGTGACATTGAGCTCACACATCACATCCTAATCATTCTTAATACTTGGCACATTATAATAGGACGCAGGAGTTACCAAGACAGCATAACAGACCTCCCCTCGGTATGCAGTAAGACAGGGAGCAAGCATGACTCCCTGTATATTGATTAATATTTGTCTGTAATGTTATGAGACACTGCAAACTCATGAAATGAAAACTTACATGCAATGCTGGCAAAGGCTTATGGTTGTCAAGCTGTGAGGCGGCCAAAGAGGTGACAGCAGCGTGGATTTCGAGTTGAACCCCAAATGTCAGGAGCTCACAGGAGAGGTGGTCATGCTGTAAAAATCATTGCTTGTGTGTGCATATATGCTCACAAGATGTAATGCTACTCACCGCGTTCTCTGACCATTCATCCAGGAGAGCCACTTGTTGAGGTTTGAAGCATTTGTTAGTCTTGAATGTGTCCACTAGTTGTCAAATATCAGCAGAGGTGGCAGAAGAAGCACGAGATTCATCAGAAAAAGTTTCCAATAAGCTGTAAGGTCTTTTGTTGGTCGCCAAAGAGTCTATGAAGCTGGGAACTGAGGAGCAAGAGTCCAGGTCAGAGTCAATTGAAAATGGATCATCGTGGTCAAGGGTTTCATTTGTGGATTTGTCTAAGCGGGCACCTGAAGGCCTCCTCAACCTGACACATGGCCTCCATTTCTTCACATTCCTCATGCTCCATTTCGATCAGTCGAAGTTCTCTTGCTGTGAGCGTCCCCTCAGTGGATGATTTCAAGGCAGGAACAGTGGGAAAAGGGTTGCCATAAGGTGCTCGGTTAGGGGTGGTCATGGTGGTCCAGAGAAAGAAGCTTGCATGCTCTGTCACGTGGGCATCACACAGATCACACATATTCTCAGTGGGTTCATTTTGGACACAAGTGTTTCATTGGCATGTACATATCCAGAGGTGCTTATGGTTCACCATATTCAGTGAATATAATATCTGTGTTGGTGCCATCTTGTGAGCCATCGTTCACACAAGCAGGTGGGGCAGGGATGTCCTGTAACCTTTTTTTTTTCAGGTGGCCCCCCCAAACACGTCCAGTTCCCATTTGATTAAATCCTGCTCTTGCTGCCATGTCATGGGTTCTTTCATGTCTGCAAAAACTTCCGAATCAGGTTCGAGATCATGGTCGAGCATGCATGAATGATTGTGCCCTCCGGTGTCAACCTCAATGTTCATGTGCATGTTTGAATGGGGATGAGGATTCACGCTTCCAGAAGGAATGTCACCCACACTGCTGTTATCAACGACTGCACAGAATTGTGTTTGCTCCAACTCTTTTTTGGCCATCTCCATGGCAAATCGATCTTTATTCATCAAATGAACTTTTCCCTTGATATAGCCTGAAAGACTCAATCAACAAATCCATCCACCCTGTCCATCATCAGGTGACATGTTGAATGTTGTGCATGGCATGCAACATATATTTTATGATCTGTGGGATCTTCTTCGAAGTCTGGCTTGCATAATAATAATAATAAATATCCTTTTTTTTTATTAGTTTTAAAAAAAAAGAAGCTGACCTGGAGGAAGTGGCCTCCTTGGTGCAGGCATTGATATCTTGTTGAAGATTAAAACCTGGGGAGAACAAGTTAGAGTGCGCAGTCACAAAAGAAGCAGTTATTCGTCATAAGTGACATCACACAAATGTATTATTTTTTTTGTAGTTTCACTCGCACAATCCAGAATGAGAACAAAAGCTTTATTCAGCATGTGTCTCTAGAGTGACATAGAACAGAGCTGGTCTACTATTTCAAGATAAAAACATTGAGCAAAAGAACAACTCACTCCCATTTGCGTTTCTTGGAGGACTTGAAGGGGATGATGAGTGCAGACTTGTGTGGGAAGGAGCAGCTGCAGCATTGAACAAGTGATGTTCCACGTAAGTGGAAGCAGGGGCAGAGGGTTCGTTTGAGGAATCCCGATCAAGTTTTAACAACGCCATCAGCTGTACGATGCACCAAAACAAAAAAACTTACATTGGTAAATAAGCCCTGCACTATTCGTCTGGCAAGTGTCTCATAGTCCTCAAGCAACCCACCAATCCTCCAAGCACAGTGAACAAGCTTAGGTCTTCTCTCTGCAATGGTAACTCCTGCATCCTTTGCACCGAGTGCCTTGGAAACGACACGCAAGTGGCGGAACTCTCCAATGGTTCTAATGAAGGAGTTGTCTTGCGAGGGCGAGGTGTTAGATCCCAGATCCAACTCACGTTATTCCAATGTTTTCCATATCCCGATAAGCCCTTTTCCGCTTATTTCCAACATGTCCCCATTTATCATTCTTAGTCATGATTCTATTTTTGATATTATCCCTGTATGTCTTATCTCAATTTCCATATTTCTCCGACTCTGGAACTCCATATCACGCACCCTTATCTTTCTGTTTCCGATTTCAGAATCCCGCATGTTCCTTTAAATACGCTTTCCCTTGCTCAAGCTTTCTTTAGCTTGTATATCTCGTTGTATATCTCATTACTTCATCTCATTATCTCAATATAACCCACAATATCCTGCACACCTGATATATCTTGTCTACCCTATATCATTATATCTTTTATTACACTTCATCACTCCAAGTGCTACCTGCAATAAGGCTTTCAACCTTGTTCAGTATTCTGGTTATTCCAATTATTCTGACCCCAACATATCTGACATTCCAAAAACCCCTCTTTGATTACACTTGCTTTTCTGTAAAGCTAAACCCTTACTTGATATTCATTTATCATTAACCCTATCTTCTCCCGCATTGGTTTTCCGATTCCAAGTACCCGAAACCTTCCGCTCATCTCTGATAAGTCTTAACATATTATTTGTCACTGATCCTTCTGAATAGACCCAACCATCAGAACCCCGATAATTCTGTCTGGCCTTCAGTCCAAAATACCAGGGCACTAGAAATCCAAGAGGGTGCAACCCATAAGTTGAAGCCAATGCCCATATAGATCAGCCTTCGGATCTCCAACTTCTGAGTCATCTGATATTCTGCGCATTTCCGAATATTGCGACTTCCAACTTTGGTCAAGGAGAGTTCCAACCAAACCCAACCTCACG
Organism: Ramaria rubella; assembly: GCA_015039355.1. NCBI lineage: Eukaryota > Fungi > Basidiomycota > Agaricomycetes > Gomphales > Gomphaceae > Ramaria > Ramaria rubella. The sequence goes on from MU134508.1 coordinate 121,980, forward strand.
TCTGACCCGGCCCCTAACACAAGGCATGCGTCTGACAAGTTTTTGTTTCCTAATATCTGCATGACCCTAATGCTTTTCAATGTTGCTTGGAGTCTGAAAGGTACTGGCACAGAGGCTGTGGAGGAGTCATTTGCCATGAGAGACATCAAATCTATGAGCATTTTTAATTATACTTGCAAGATTACCATGGTTTCCGATATCTTCCAATGGCCCCAACTGTCCAGCGACAGGGGACGAACCATCAGTCGGATGCACTTGGTGGTTGGTTATGGTTCTGTGCAAGAAGGCAGCCCAAGAGTGGACAAAGATCTTGGATACAAACACATTGCATGGACATAAATGAAGCTTTAGGGTGAGGGTAAGTTGTTTACGGTTGAGGAAACCTTGGATAGATATTGAGCAGATGTGTCAGGCTGGCCCTTGCCACGTTATGACCAACTGCATTGCCACAGTCTGTTGCCAGATCTTGTCTTAAGGTCTTGGAAAAGAAGCTTGTTGCAATATATTTCTAAGGTAAGGCCAACATTCTCTCAAAACATATGTCTACACCGGCTCTCATTTATTGCCACAATTTTCTGTGCCTCCGGTGGTGTAGGTAGTAATGCCCCTTGGGAATTTTTAAATCATGGAGGTGGGCATCGTGGAATAAACCACCATCAGATGCACTTCCTTCCCACCCACTGAGAATATAGCAAAAGTGCATATCAAAAGTCATTGCAGCAAGGACATTTTGTGACATGCCACTTTCCAGTTGCGATAGCGCATGTGTTCATTAGCAGGAGGGCGAGCAGAAATATGAGTGCCATCCAATGCACCCAAGACATCTTTAAAAAAAGGGTAGAATTTTGGATTATCTGCAATATATTGCTCAACAGGCTGGCCAGCTCCTGGGAGCTGAATAAAGGTGTTGTAGAAGGCAGGACAGGTGACGGCATCTACAATTCTATTGAAGCATCTGGTGGCCACGTCACGAGCTGTTAAAGTAGTAGCAACCTCTGTAAGCTCACTTTGAAATGGTATCCCCACTGCGTTGAAAATGTTCTCCTACTTGTCTGTTCAAGAGATTTGTGACCATTATATATAAAAATATTGCCACCTGCTCTTCAAGATCGACATGCCATGTATGATTCTGGTTAACACATAGAGTTTTCAAATTAATTGTCTAAATACATGTTTCTGCATCCCCAGTTGTTCTTTGATATGTCTTGAATTACCATGCAGCATTTCAAGAAGCCACTGTCTCCCTGACAGGATGAAGGTATGGTATGGATGCTTCAAGAACATTTGTTCTGCATAAAACGAAGCAGCCACCATGGCCGCCACTATTGTTATGCGAGTTGCGACCACCTTCCTCTTTCTCAATCCGGCCTGGGAACGAGTGCTGGCCATAAGAAGGTCCAGGAATGTTTACGTCATGACAAGCCGGGCCAGCCGAGCATTTTCGAAATTCCCATTCGCGAGTGCGTTCGGCTGCCAGCCCTGTCGAAAATAGATCACAAAATCCTCAAAAAAGCTGATAATATCTGAGGGCTGTAAATCCTGGTAACAATTTGCGATTGCGGAACAATTTCCGGGCGCTGAACGCGCTCCAAAATCTTTCCGTCTTTGGCGCGCTGCCACAGCGCGTCGATGTTGTCGTGTACGACGAGCTTATCCATGCGTCTGTTCATCACGGAATGAAGGCATCGCGAGCAGCCATATCGTTGTATTCCTTCAGACATAACTCCGTGTGGCATCTTAGGACCGTGTTGGAGGGCACGGTCCCCCTGGATCCACAATTTTCGTTGCCTTTGAGAGCGTGTATAGCATGGATGGTGACGTCTCACCCCTTGTGGAGCTTATTGAGACGGTGGATCAGATATTACCCATAGGAAATGCTCAAATTTACGTCGACGAAGCACACTCCACTGGACTATATGGAGAGGAATCGTAAGCCTTTTAGGTCTCGACAAACGAGTAGACGTTGCGTTCAATTCTTTCACCAAAGCCTTCGCAAGCACTGGGGGTCTGATTCTTTTATCCCGATGGGCGCCACACTTCTTGATTTGCCAAACTGTCTGATTTGTTTGATTTGCGTTGATCTGTTGGCTGAGCACATATATTTTCGATTTCAGAAAAGTGAGCAGATAGTCTTGAAGCATAAATGAAACAGAGCCCCCCAAAAAGCCACTTTTCGACAGATTTTACGTGGAAGTCGCATCTCGAGGGTACCCGGTAGTCGCTTTTGAACGGTTGCAACTGTATCACTAGTAAGGTATATTGTAGTTATATACGCATTAATTTACAGCTCAGCGTTTATTCATGTCAACTACAAATGTAGTCCGTCCACCTCTAGGGAGAACCAGTACGCGTTCTGCACCATGCACTTGATATACTTCAGCACTAGGCAGTGCCATTGAACCCATCGTCATCTCTCCACTGGTAAGCGGGAGCGGTTGAATAATGACCTGAGGAAGAGAAAGCTCTCCATGACGCAACGGTATTAAGGTAAGAGGAACCGAGTATACAGATCCGTCCTGGGCGTCTTTGTCAATATTGTTTGAATAAAATCCAGAAAAGCACAGATTTACCGTCACCACAAAGTCGCCTTTCTTTCGTCCACTGATGAGCCAATCTTTCGCTACCTCCTTCACCTCAAACCACATGGAGTAGGTTCTGTTTTCAGCGGTCTGCATAACCGGACCACTCCAATGGAAGGAGGACTGAATGGTTAGTGTCGCTGCTATAGGCTGACCGGCGTAAAACGGAGTTGAGTCATATGATACATCAGTGGGCGTTTCCGATGGTCTGTTAGGATGAATGAGAATACAGGCCGAAGATACAATCTATCAATAAGGTGAGCACAACCCATCGCAAAAAACCAGTGCCTTACATTCTTGAATGGCAAGTCTACAGGCACAATTACCTCTCTCCACCCCTCGTCAATATCTCCAATTTGATTCACCCGCAAGCTCTGAATATAAAGCCATTGTTAGAATACAGTTAGATATCCACAGGAAAGGTGTATACCTCAACAACAGCTTCTGTCACCTGCTTTATATCATCCAAACGCTCATCATCCCAGATGCCGGATGCTGCCGGGAGAGGTTTACCCATCACGTGAAGCTCCTTCGTGGCATTGTACCGATCCAACCAAGTTCCGTCTTTCTCCAGCACCTTCAAGATGCAATCTTTCACCTCAGAGGAAAGATATAGAGGCATAGACCGTGCTTGGAGCGCCGAAGAAGCGTGCGCAGTAATAAGGCCTTCAATCTCTGCAACGACAGTTATGAGCCATGATCAACTCGATTAAGGAACATATCCACCTTCGCGGAGAAGTCGATATGAAATGTGCAAGTGCATCGACGCGTAAGCTGGATGGGTTAATCAGTTAGTCTCAGACTGTGTCGTGATATATAGTGTGAATAACTACTTGTTCGAGGTGCATCACACTCTACGCGAAAGAGAAAATGGGCCGGTTGAGTCGGTGTCACAGTCTACGATGACTCAGCAATAACAACATATCATACGAGAAGCGTGCCTACAACAACACCCCGCTTGGCAGATCGACAGCCATTGATTACCAGGTCACCTTGTTCATCTTGAACGGCCCGTAGCGTGGTGGTCGATATCCGTATATGTTGATATGTTCCCGGTGATGTTGAGAAGGTGAACTTGGACATCACACTACATTCGGAGATAAGCGCCTCAAATGGGTAAGTTGTTTTTGACGTACCTCTTTCCACGGAAGTGGTCATGCGCTTGGATCATCAACGGGAGGGCCGTGGTAACCTGCCGAGTAAATCGAGCATGGCGCACACTAGGCGACTTCGACTCTGGATCTAATGTATGATATTCCAATTCAACAACGACTTTCTAAAGGAAAATGTACCAGTTAGGCAACGCAGTATAAAGGAGCGTCAATTAGACGCACCAAAGCCTCCGTAGCAGCATGATAAGTATGCGGAATCTTGACCTGTATTTTACTTTCTTTCTCCATATCCGATACATGCAGACTCTCTGCAGTGCACTCCACAGCAGCGTCCTCTACATATAAGCCTTGAGTCAGCAAATGATGGCTGAAAAGGAATATAGCTCCTTACCAGAGAGAGTAGTCTCTGCGTCCTCGGTCTGAAACTGGATCCCAGCAGCATTCGAGAGTTTAATGATTCCTTTTAATATTCTATTACGACCAGATCGAAGGGTGAGTAGCAAGCTCTGTGGTGCGTCCAGTTGAACTGGACAGGTTCCCATCAACCTTCGTCACAACGATTTGCAGTACTGCTAGACATACTACACCTGGGAGGTTCTATTTGGACATCTACAGCCTTATAATCTCGAGGTAGTCGGACCAATGAGGGTTGTGGTTTTGATAGCGACGACCCCGTATGGAGCGCGATAGACGATCGATGGTTCCATTGTAGTTTCACGGTTGAGATAGAGACCTCGCTGACATCTAAAAGAAAAAGTCCGATTGCGGGGTTCTAATCGTAGCCGTCAATTCAAGCCCATTGCGATGTCGATGCGCGATTTACCGGACAGAACAACTTTACAACCGACATTCCCGGGAGTAATGTTTGCAACGAAGCAGAGAATTCCAGTTGCTCAGAATCCTTACCCGTGAAGAATAAACACACATTGTCAACAATAATGTCCTGGAACGTCCAAATCTTCCGTCAAATAACGTCGATCGGATGAAGAAGAAGAAAAAGACGCACGCAGGGTAGTACATTGTGCATGCGAACGTCCACAAAGTATCCATCCCGGTCTTCTGCATTTATTGCAAGTTCGCGCTCCAATTCGAGCGATAGCATGGGATGGTCCAACACAGCGATGGCTATAAGACATAAGTCCAGATACGTCTAACGAACGTCATGCACATACCTCTGTCTAATTCACCTGCATCTTGTCTTATTTGATCCAGCAACCTCGCTACATATTCCTCAACGTCAGTCTCGCCCGGCATCCCTACCTCCCCATGTATCCGATCCTCAACGAATCCCTTGAGGAACGCCAACGCGGTTTCGACCCAGTCTCGGTCATGGGGCTTGCCGAGGTGAGTGTGGGTGTCGAGACGGCGGCCATGCATGAAAGTAGACAAGGACGTCCATTTGTGTGGCGTGTAATGCGCTGGAAGAGATGTGAATGTCTGATACGCCTGAGCGTGACGTGTACGATGGCTACGCAGATTGATGTGAGTTCTGTCAGTGTTGGTGAACGTCAACCTACAGATCAAGAGCTGCAAGACTTCCGTGCAACTTTAATGCAAACTTGCGTCGACCGCCTTTTACGTACATGTCGATAGCGCGATTGGTGATGTCAACATATAATTTATCGAAGGCTTCGCGATCCGTAAACACCACTAATAGATCCTTATTTGTGATTTGACTGGCAGATGTTCGTGGCGATGAATCAGGATGGTCAGAATCAATTCCCACCGGTGCGAGCGCGGATAAGGACATGGAAAATGGCGGTGATTGAGGCAGGTGTCCTATCACTATACCGATCTTATCAAGCTATTATAACATGTTAGCATAATTCGCCATGCAATCAGGGCGGACGTGCCTGAATCCGGGCGAGCTCTAACAACTCACCTTTGGCGGCACTGTAAGCCGCCATGGATACGGCGTCCAATTCAGATAGAGTCGCCCATTTATCGCACTCTGAGACAACATTTAAGGCTGAAGAAAAGATCCATGATTCCACAAAAAACCTGTCAAGAGGTGCCTACTGCAACGTGAATACTTCACTCGAACCAGAGTTTGTAAGGACTTACATCACATTCCTTTAATCGTTGTCCAAAGCCTCCCAAAAAAGACGCGGCTTTCTTGATCATCTCGCTGACACGTCCGCTCATTCCCAAGACGCCGCAGTGCTTGGCAAGGAGGTATACACGGAAATCAAATACGCTGATTGTGTTGTTAAGAATAAGATCACGGTAGGGCTTCTTTCCAATATCCAGCAGAGGTAATGAATCGTCGTTAGGGTCTGGATTTATGACCTTCCCAAACCAAGATATAGTCTTCTGCCCGGATAAGGACGACGTTTGAATGTGGAGGAAAGATGCCTCAAGCTCTGAATACGTGAGAATAGCATCATCTGTAAGAGACATTCCCATAAAAGAGCTGGCTAGGCTTTCCTGCGTGGGTTTCAGCGTGGAATAGATGAAATGAGCAAAGACATACTTTGAGTATGAAAAACGTGCAAAAATTCCATCCAGGCATTTGCCGCTGACTTTCAGATTTCTTAACCTCTTCTGACCTCTGCATAACGGCAGAGTCAAATGCGGACATAATTCCTTCTTTCATCTTCAATGTTAAATCAGCACGGGCAGGATCCGTAATTACACCTTGCGACCACACAATCTGCACACATCTGAAACAAGTATAAGTGAAAGAAAAATAGTAAAGGAAAGAGTAATCAAACCTATCTCTCTTGTCAGAGTTGAAGTCCGCCCTTATCCTGTCCAGGACACTGCTCTTCATTGCAAAGAATCCTCCGGCATTCGCACGTGAGTCCGGTCTAACCACCAGCAAGATCAACCAATCTTGGTTCTTTCTCTGACTAACTGTGACGTGCCAGTCCTTGATCTGCTTGCGGACAGTATTCTTGTAAACGTCGGCGTCCTATTTATTATGTACATTCAGCTCTCGAACTTCGGCAAATAATCTCAAGCTCACGTCGCATGTAACAATGTACATGTTCAGAAAAGGTTTGTCAAGGAGGGTTTGGGGAATCTGAGAGGCATGTTCGTCACGAATGGTATCCAGACCCACGAGGTTGAGATCAAGGGCTTGAATAGTTCGAACTGCAGGTCGTGAAGAGGATTTCCACACCACATCTCGTAAAGGAAATTGAGCTGATATGGAGGTGCGAATTTGGGCCCATTGATCCGACGAGAGGAATATGAGCGGTGCAGAGAAGGTTACTTGCACCTTGGTATTCGATGTTCTCATGATATACCTACAATAAGTTAGCTGGAGCAGATCTTTATAGAATATGACTTACAGTGCATGAAGAGAGGAAGAGGATTAAAGGATGATACAACCGTAGCACACTGCAGCTATCAAGGATCGGAGATTCAAAAGGTTCCTCGATCAGGCTCGATGTTGTAGGTGCTGGTGGGTGTTTACGGACGCCACCATCACTGCTCAGAGGCAATCCTCAGTCTCTTCTGCTCTCTTCTGCATGGAAACACCACCACTTCTCACTCCAGATACATTCACCCCGGTCCTTAAGAAGCTCATCTCCACCCCCGACAAGTTTAATGCTGCAGATAGCCATTTAGCATTCCACCACCTTTTAAAACCTGCGTCAGTGACGGCAGAGCAGATCAGCTCATTTTTGACCGCTCTACACTTGACCGGTGTGGAAAAGCAATCAGACGTGCTTGCTGCTGCTGCTGCCGTTCTCCACCACCATGCCGTCAAAGTGGAGGTGGAGGGTGCCGATGACTTTGTCGTGGACATTGTGGGCACCGGTGGGGATGGGTGGAACACTTTCAATGTGAGCACAACGGCTGCCATCGTCGCTGCCGGAGCGGGTGCACGTCTGCTCAAGGTATCATCAGCTATTTGCTTTCCGAATTACTGATTTAGATCACGTGACCCAGCATGGTAACAAAGCGGCAACTTCTAAATCTGGGTCCGCTGACCTCCTTCGTGCTCTCTCGTGTCCCTTGCTCCCCCTCTCCCCCATTTACACCACCTCTGACGCCGCGAATAACTCGCGCTTCATCCGCACTTTGACCCGCCCATTGCCATCTATACCTTTCCAATTCCTTCTCGCGACGGATTATCATCCTGCATTGTCTTTGGTTGCCCCACTGAGGCGAATGCTTCCCTTTCGAACCATATTTAACATGCTTGGTCCCCTCGTTAACCCTGCACGCCCTCAGGGCATGATTGTTGGTGTTGCGGAACCCCGGCTCGGTCCTGCTTTCGCTCGTGCTCTCCATGAAGGGGGCGTTAAACGAGGCCTTGTTGTATGTGGAAAAGAACGTCTGGACGAACTTAGTTGCGCCGGCGAAACAAATGTGTGGCAATTTGATGAAACTGGCACGATTACCACGTTAACCCTTCATCCACGCATGTTCGGCCTCCCGACACATCCGCTTTCATCAGTGAGCGGCGGCGATGCGGAAGAAAATGCCCGAATATTCAAGCGGATATTTGATCCGACTGTCATGCAGGATTCTGTGCCTGAAGATTTGGTGCCCATCCTTGACTTTGTTCTATTAAACGCAGGGGCATTATTGGTTGTAGCAGGGATCGCGAAGGACTGGAAACACGGTACAGATCTGGCCAGGCGAAGTGTTGTAGAAGGTAAGGCATGGGATGCTCTAGTCCAATTCCGAGCAGCGGGAGAGCGAGCAATCAAGGAATCACAGAACCTTGCGCCATAATACTGCCACCCCCAATGAACGTAGAAGAGTTAGCTGTGCCCTTATGGTAAATGCCTACTCCTTTATACAAGCTGTTGCTAAGTGACACCAAAAAGTTAAGAAAGTATGCAGGCAACGTGGTAACCGAGGAGCTCAGTCCTTAGGGCAAACACCATCGTCATCTCCTACACAGCAGTCAAGCAGCCACCGAGATGGAACCAGAACTAACTTCTAAATATATTGGTCGGAATCAATTTGCAAGCAAGCCACACGATGTTCGGCCTAAGACACACCTGACAACTTGAAGCTAACACGTAGACCTAGCAACTTTATCTATGCTACTTTTCAGGGGCCCTGTTCTGCCCGAGTTACACAACGTTTCGCATTACATTTCTACTGTCCCACCTTTGCACGGTAGACGGATTCCGATCTGTATTGATTATCTCAGTTCAGATTAGCACTGATGCACTCCGATGATGAGTTACTTACACGGCTAATTTTTCTTTATCGTTAAGCTGAGCTGAGGTAAATCACATCCGATTCAGCCTCAGTTGCGGTCTTGTTTGCACGATCCGTTTCATTTTATAACTGGTCATTTGTTTTATTTTCTTGCGTATCTTGCCCTTCTAACATGGCAACATTGGATCTCACTCTCGGTGCTCTTGTACTTGGCTCCTTTGTATCGACAGCGCTATATGGAATCATTGCCATCCAACTCTACTTGTATGCTGCTGGAAATTTTCAAGACCCGTTATGGCTTCGAGTTGTGGTGAGCTTCTGGCATTCTCTTCAAATGTCGTCACTCACGTATATCCTGACTAGGTATGGTCTGTTTGGTCAGCGAAATTTATTTCAAATCTACAATATCTTATTTGTTGAACTGATCTCAGGATTCTTGAAACTGCTCATACGATTATGCTTTGGGTTCTTATTTATACACTAACAGTCTCGCAATACGGAAGACTCGATGCGATTGCCAAAGACAAGTTGCTGGTAAGTATCGCCTTTCCACTTGCAGGGCTTATTGGATCTATCGTGCAGGTGAGCCGTTACAACCTATGCAACCAAGTTTCTTATATTGGCTCTCGGGATCTTTGTGTACAAGTCCTTCTTTGCGTACAGAATACGCGTTCTTTCTAGCCGTAATGTCATCCCCGTTATCGCATGGTGTGGTGCACTCGCCAGAACCGGCTTTGGCCTTGCATTGTGCATTATGCCTCTTGGCTCCGCGACTATTCAAGCCTTTCTTAATCGCTTCTTATGGGTCGCATTGACCCCCATGATTTTAAACGTTGCTGTGGATGTGCTTAATACTGTGTCTCTTTGTTACTACCTTCTCCGAGGACGTTCAAAGTTCCGAACGTGAGTCATATATTTTGAGACCGAACTACATAGTTGCATACGGAACCTTCTTAGCAGTAAAAGAATGATAGACAAACTGGTGGTTTATACAGTTGGTGAGCATATCGGTATGTACTGCTTTGTCATTTAATAGAACTAACGTCCTTCCAGAGACAGGATTACTCACATGGTAGGATGAATGAGCAGCCGTGACTTTACTCGCTTATGGCCGACAAACAGTTTGTTTGGTGTGGCAGTTCTAACAACTGTGAGTCTGCTTACATTACGATGCAGCCCGCTGATGATTTGACTTCATGTGTAGGCAGCTCTTATGCCCAACAATTGTAGGTTTCTGATCCTTATGGAACTATGAGCGTGCATTAATGTCACTTTCAGTTGTTGATATTGGACTATTTTTCATCTACCCGAAACGTATGTGCACCTATCTCGAAATGCGATCGGGCGCAACATCTGAGACACCTCTAGTATTCTCCAATTCCTTGTTTTCATCGTACCAAGGTATTCTTTTATTAGAGAAGATCAGCACTTACGAGTTATGCAGCTTGAATGCTCGCCAAGGGTTGCGTCAAGCCATGTCAAACGGAGCGCGTACTTGGTCCATGGTAAACTCTACCACACTACCACGCTCAGGCCTTGAAGATGTAAGGCTGTAATGTGATGGGGATATATATTTTTAATCAGATAACCAGACTGAAATAACGGATCTTGAATTGTCAGCCATACGATCGACCCAGCCTACAAAAGTCAGTGCAACTGTACCTGTCACGACTTACATTAACATAATCGACAGCCTGAGACACCAAGACATCACCTTTCAGGACCATATCCTTTTTCTCACAAGGATAATTCCAAAGTATTCGACATCGCGATCTCAGCAGCCAGAGTGAGCAAACCTGCTGATCCTGAGAATTACTAGTAGAATACCTATTGAGGGTTCGACATCATATAGAGTACTCTGGCGTGAAGCTTCATCCATTTCCTCGTGCGGCGTGGCCAAAGGATGGTCCGCATTGTAATTCTGTTGCCAACGTCCCTTGGCAAGGCAATATCGCCGCCGGGCGCACAATTGACACTAAGCAACGAAGTTCATGCATTTCACAAGTTGTACCTATAAGTTGCACAAATAAAATGCACTCACAAGCATTTGAACTTGTTATAACTAATATTCGAGCAGGATTGTGCTTTGGGTGTACTGCGGAGTTGAATGGTATCGGTGCTAAAGTAATTATGTAAACACTTCAGTTAAACCTATACACCCAGTCGACCAACTGGATATGTACGTGCGGGCTGAACAACCTTTCGGCCGTAGCAAACTTGAGCCTGAAATCGGTCAATCAGACACCATCTCCCAGACAGAAAAAAGTATTGTACTTCAAGTTAAGTTCCAATCCCTTCGTGCCGAAGAGCTTATCCGGCACGACTGGCATGTGACAAGCAGCTTAGGGTGCTACCTCCCCAGTATAGTAGTGAATCCCACGGTTGGAAGCTTGCCCAATAGATTCATTCATTCGTCTCATGCGGAAGTTTCGATAAATTCCCAGTACTATAGTTCCTTCATCACTTATACCAGAGAAATAATGCCGGCTGCCAGTGTAGGTAACATCCCAACAACCCAGCTTTTCTCTGCTACAGGTAAGCGCATTCAATCAGTAGACAAATAAAAAGCTTCGGGAAGGCCTTAGACAGATTAATTATGATAATGGTAGGATTGGTTGCTGTGGTCACTGGAGGGGGAACTGGTATAGGTTTGATGATGGCAGCCACTTTAGAGAACAACGGTGCTACGGTGTATATTGTAGGCCGACGGTATGATCGGTTTCTGTCTGGCGAGTTTAGATGTGAGATGACAGTTCACTTGTATTCAGGAAAGAAGTTCTTGAGAAGGCTGCCAAGGAGCATGCGGTACGGTATCTCTACTAGTATCTTCATTGCTACTAGCAAGTCTGATACTGGCTGGTTTACGCGTGTAGAAACATGGCAAACTCATTCCACTTCAGGGAGATGTTACCTCTCGCGATTCCCTAGTTTCATTGGTTTCTACCATTGAGTCTCAGACGGGTCACATAAATTTACTCATCAATAACTGCGGCATCTTTGGTCCCAAGATTGACTATCCTTCTCCGAATACAGAGGATATCAAAGACTTCCAGAAGAGTCTCTGGGAAGGAAGCCCGAAGGACTTTCAACAAACATTTGAAGTCAACAGTACAGCCATTTATTATACCACCGTGGCGTTTTTAGACTTGCTCGACAAGGGGAACAAACATGGAGGGATTCCTGGTGTATCAAGTCAGGTCATCAGCATTGCCTCTGTGGCTGGCTTTAGGCGGGAATTTAAACCCCCTGGGATTGCCTACACCATTAGCAAAGCAGCAGCCATTCACCTGGGAAAAATTCTCACTAATGTTCTCTTGGATTTCAACATCAGGTCTAACGTTATATGCCCAGGAATATATCCCTCCGGTACTTTTTTTTTTCTTTACGAGGCCCAAGTTGAACATTAATAAATAGAGATGACCGCTCCAGCCAATTATCCCGACGTGATGCCTTCCGAGGCTGTTCCGATGAGACGTCAAGGAGGAACAGAAGACATGGTAGGTAGACGGAAATTTGCAATTGTGTGAGTTGCTGAATGCACTTCAGGGTGGTCTTATATTATACCTGGCAACCCGCGCCGGGGCGTATGTTAACGGAAACGTGTCCATAACAGATGGAGGCAGAATTGCGGCGTTCCCTGCGACTTACTGAAACCTCACAGCAGCCGAAACAGGTATTCTTCAACGATTTTTGACTCACACTAAGTGAAACTTAGCAACAATATATATCTTACATGTCAACAGTCCCGACGCAGCACTTGCATTGCGGGAGGTTTCATACCTATTTACATCAAGTCGAGATCGGAAGAAACAGACAGCTGCTAGAATTGGATGTTTGCTATTGCGTCTACATTCACCATGGCTCACGACGACACCGGCTCGAGAACGGCACTGTTAAACGCGTCAGCGGCTGCTTGGCCGGTGAGGCCTGTTGCAGCCTGTTGCGCGGCCGCACATGAGTCGACGGCAGCTTGGTTTGCGTTGCATTTGTTCACGAAAGTGTTGCAAACTGGAAATTATCTGTTAACCTCTTCCCATAGAAGAGATGAGAAGAAGAAAACAATACGTACTGAATTGCGTGATGATGCTGATGTTAAGGGCGCTGCCATGGTTGAAACTGGGATGTGTCAATTACGCCATTTCGTGAATGGTTCAGACTCGAAACTTACTCTGTCTGGTCTGCAGGTTCGAAGGAATCTTCCGTCCTGCCATCAAATATGCCAAAAGTGATGTTCGGGTTCGCACACGACCCAATGTTGGGAGTGCTAGCTGCTAAAGCCTGCGCGGGTGTAGCAGAACCTCCACCCGGAGCGGCTGGTGTCGTCGCGAATGAGGTCTGGATCCCAAGAGCGGCGTTAAATGCATCGGCCTGCGCTCCGGTTCCTTTAGGCTGAGCATCAGCATCCTTTTGTCCTTGCGCACACGCAGTGAGGGTAGTAGCGGGAGCTTTGCAGTTGTCCTTGAGCTGGTCACAAGTGGCTTGCGTGATAATATCAATCTATAATATCACACTGAGATTGGGACGTAAAAGCAATAAGAGAGAAAATTCATTACGTTGAGTGCCGAGTCATGGTTGATGCTAGTCTTATCTTGGGGCTCAAATGAGTTCTCAGTCGCCTTTCTTCCATCAAAAGCTGGACCGAATTCGATTGCAGGGTTTTTGCAACTACCGAAGTCAAGGGAGGAGGTAGAAGAATTACTCCCCGAAGGCGTGGAGCTGTTTGCTGTGGTATTGGAAGCGGTGGCATTGCTGACATCGGATGAGTTAGATGAACTATCCGATGAAGTTGCAATGGCAGTGGCGGCGGCGGCGGAGACTGCAGTTGCAGTTGCGGAAGTGACAGCTACAGAAGAAGCAGAAGCTGTAACATCAGCAAAGTTGGACTGTTATAATAGTTCGTCAGTGCTCTGCCATTGAGATAAACCGAACAATAATACCTGGATATTCAGAGCAGCGTTACTGAAAGAATACGTGATAATTAGATCGGGTAGGTTAAGGATTATATTAACTGCACGCACAATGCATCAGCAGCGGCACCTCCAGTGGCCTGGCTGGCGGCGGTTTGAGCCTGAGTACATGCGGCCAACGTAGCCGCACTGGCCTTGCATTTGTCATTGAGTTGCTGGCAGATAAAACTGCTGATGACGCCAATATTAAGCGCACTACCATGGTTGAAACTGGGCGGAATGAGTGTCGTCAGGTAGACTCAACCTTATTGTGGATTATTTACTCTTTTTGATTCACTGGCTCAAACGCCGGTTCATTACGTCCATCGAGTCCATTAGCAAACTCAATTTCAGGTGAGCCACAACTGCCTGTGTCGAGTGCTGCCCTACGACCACGCGTAAATTCGAGGGGGCGGGCGTAGGCAGTTGCCAGATGTGTCAAGAAGAGAATCGGGAAGCAAAGCATTGTGCGGCACAATGGAAATGTGTCAAGGAGACAGAAAAGAAGGACAAAAGCGAATAGCGTTGCTGTGTTTTTCCAGTTCGAAGAGAAGGGGGTGAAAAAAGAAAGACCTCGAGCTCGGCTGAATTGTATCAGTAAGAAATAACGCAATAGATAAATTTCAATCACCTCGGCACAAGGAAAGCAAGAAGAAAAGAAAGGACGGAAAATTTTGATGAAAGGTGAACCATCCTGACGCTCGTTAAATAGTATCGGTATACATATCCATGTGTGATAGGGTTCGGATAGTTACCATACCTACCAGTCTCATCCCGGCGGAGCAGTAATACAAGCCCTGCAGAAGGTTACTAAGAGATGTAGTGTTCCTTTTGGACCTGGAGACAAGAATATTAATTCCCTTTCCCAAGATTGGTCCTTTGTTCTCCGGTCCGTGAACTTGGGCCCGAGGTTTTTGCGTCCGTTATACATAGATAGAGCAATCCCGTATCTGGGATATGCGCTGGTACGCGAGGCCGTGGTGCAGCAAATATGTGATACTGCCAGAATGGATTGTGGCGCAGTGATAAGTATTGGCAACGCACATGTAGCAGTTAACTTTGATCAGGGACCGCACTAGGTATAGGGCAACAACTGGCAGCAATCTATTATCGTCCAATGATTGTTTACATAGATTCACGCGGAGCTACAGACTCCTTCCTGGACGGCTGGGAAGGAGTCTCCCTGGTTGCCAAGGGACTATGCGTGCCACATATACTACTATGTTGGGGTATCTTTCAAGTAGAAAAAAAGGTGTGTTGAATAGCACGCCGGATTTAAATAGGTTGAAACACATCTCAAAGACCTTCACCTGACCGGAAAACTATTATATTGGAGAAGTGAAGCCTCACACGCTATGTACGACCACTGCCAATGTTAAGGTTTCCGGTTATTTATTCTTCGCTAACGGTGATATTTGGGGAAGGCCGGGGTAATAGGTCGACGGTATGGTCCTAAAATCACAAGTCAAAGGTCGTGAGAATTCTGTTTCTGAGAGACACTCACGGGATAGGGATCGGGGAGTTGGTCGCAAAGCCCGTTACAAGATCCCCTGCAAGGGTCGGCGGCGTCGTGTACCCCGCTGGTTCGGTAATGGTCGTCGTAGTGGCCGCATAGCTTGCGCTCCCGCTCGACTTCAAGCACGCGCCTTTGCCGTACGCGCTTTGGCACTTGTTCGTGGCTTGATTCGTGGCGCTCCAAAGATTCACATTGCTCAGTGTCATTTGCTGGCACGGCGCACCGTCAGCACAAAGGATCTGGATGGGGGAACGCTGGACTCCGTCTACGACTTCCCCATCCCAGTTCTGATTTAACGATGTCGGCTAGATGCACGCAATAACCCAGGAAAAGACCATACCGTAAAAGATATATTCGTGAGCTGTACACCTGCCCCTGGAGCCTCCGTCTGCGACGACCAATACTGGTTCACATCTTGTAGATGTTATTTTTCACACTGCAGTTCAATTCAGATTTTTTAATTCACTCACCGAGTCCATAAGCAGTTCCACGAGACAGGAAGGTCTGGAAGGCGACGTTGCTGACGTAGCCATCACCACCCCAGCTCTTGATCATAAATATTTGGTTGCCGCCATTTCTGTTTCAAAGGCATAGTTTGAGATCTGTGGTTGAATAGAACAAAAATACTCACGTGTAGATATTGCGATAGAGTATGTTTTGGATAGCGGTTCCTGTGCCAAGACTGCCAATAGCGCTACCTCCCGACTGGTTGCACCAGATCCGTTCAACTAGTATATTAGAGGCAGGATTCTACGGGAAAATTTAAGCAGAAGAGTAAGAAATGGTGCGAAATTCAATGCTCAGTCGTGATGCACCTTGATGGTCACACATTCATCACGGTTTGTTACTTCGATATCATGCACCCAGTGGTTAACACCTGGGAATGCGATGAAATAAATTTGGATCACACAGAAGACATTACTTGCCTGAGATGTCAATCCCATCAGAACCCCCAATATTGGCGCCGCGAATAGCTAAATTGTACAGTTCACCGTTAGAACCCTCTTGAATGATTATATGGAACTCGGGAGCTATACACAAATTAGTGAGTAGAATGTTAATACGTAAACGATGAGAGAGAGCTCACAGTCTACGAATATGAGGTCATGCACCGACCAATTCGTCGAGGTGATCATACGAAAGAGGCGGGGACTGGGCGAGAAGAATTAGATAATGACAGGTATTCGTGGGGTAACACTTGCCCCGCATTACGGGCTTGGTAGCCGTTGCCTTGAATTGCTCCGGCGCTGTTGCTTGAGAAAAATTCGAAATCGTTCGCATTCTGGACTTATTGACGCATATGCAACTGAATCCCAACAAGCTCTCCGATACAGTTACTGGCAGCTTACCCACGATCATATGTCCACCGGTGGTCGCTAAAAGCATCCCGAATGAGCTTCGATATCGGAACTGCAAAACGATGTACACACAAGTCCTAGTTATCACGCCGTCCATCTGAAACGCCCAGTGCGAGCCACCTGTCAGGGTTTGCCACGTTTGCATGTTGTAGGATCCAGGTGGTACATAGAGTGTGGACCCAGAATTCTTAAGAACGCAGTTTGTGAACGCGCTGCCTATGGCTGGTCCGATGTCCTTATGAAGTGGTTAGAGTGTGAATATATTTTTCCATGACATACACGACGATAAGGGCATACGCTGGACCCGATGACGCCCCCATAGTCCAAGACATTGCAGATAGTCTTCTGCTTTGATGTGGTGGTGGTTGTTGGGCCTACAGATCCTGTGAGCTGCGCCCACGACAGGGAGACAGAAAAAAGAGAAATAAAGAGAGCTAATAGCATTTTGGGTGACCGGTTGAGGTTCCTGGTGTTAAAATCAGATTGAACGACACTTATATAGAGTAACCTGTAGGGAACGCCAGTGTCATGAAAAAGCTCCTTTCATCGCTCTTCGGAGAAATATAGTGTATGAAAGGGTTTGCTCGTGAAAGTGGTTTAGGCCGAAGGCACAATGCAGTCTGGGCACCACGTCCTTGAGTGGGAATTGGACATTGCACGAGGATGCCCAGAAAATGTTTAATCCAACACCAGACTTCTTCGGTTGAAAAATGCGGCTCATCGACATCTACTAGTCGCCTGACTACCAGGGATGGAGTACTCGGAGGATCTTCTTGATACTGAAATCTTTGGCTGGCTCTGTTTCATAGGTTGGTGCGGGCCGCCAACAATTCTTACCGGTGTGTGCTCGGAGAATGTATATGACCGCAAGTAAGTGGTCGTTTGTTGTAGAGCATGTTCGAGGACTCAGAGCCCTTGTATATTAGTGCTGGACAAATATCTAGAATTACGGTATTGTCAATAAATAAAAGAAAATTTTAAAGTTGGGGAGACAGGAACATGTACAGGTTCCAAGAGCATAAGTAAATAAACCTGTACTCAATAGGCATAAAGCTGTTTACCATCAAGAATCATTGCAGCATCCGAGTCACCAGCTGGCAGGTGCGCTAATCCACGGCCCGCCCGGGCCAGGAGAACGATAAAAGGAACATTTTATACAATTTTAGGGCACTTCTGAGTCGGTCAACCTTTTAGTAAATATCTCATACTGTGACTATGAAGAAAACTCGTTGCTCATGATATTATTGTCCATGGAATATCCAAACTCGAATTCAAGCTCCGCGTGAGAGCACCTGCCAGTGTATTGCACATCCAGCTTCGACTATCGCTGGCGCGGTTGGGAGGCTGCGTGTATTGGGGTGAGCGTTAGCGGGTGGGCGGGCCACTCCGCAATTTGCTTGGGAAAGCACTGGAATCTCTGCTTTGTACAAGATGATCGGAAATGAAACAGTCAAGGGAGGGAAGCGGAAAGATAGTAAGCAAGAGAAATGAGGAATTGTGGTGATGTGGTGTGGTCCAAATGTAATGCAAAGCTGCTCTGGTTGGATTGGTGATGCTGGTAGGAATTAATCCGTAGGATGTGAAAGAGAGGATAGGCGCGCGTGCTTGCCGCTCAGCTAGCTGGACGCTGGTCCCGACTCCCGAGCAAGCCTAGGGTTTGGCCGGCACCTAAAGCTATAAACTTCATAGTTTCTTGCAGGCTGACACCCTGGGGAGCGTTGGAGCACATGGATACGGATATAGCCTTATCATCGCTTCTTTGAGTCTTGACCGGTTGACCCTTGGCTCTTTGATAATTGATAGGCATCATCGGCCGCTTTTGCTCCTGCAACATTCATAACCACCCACTGCGCAGATCTCAACTCCCAACATTCCTACATTTGGGATGTTGACGTTGAAGGTAGCACTCTTCGTCGCGACCTCGTTCTGGACTCTGGCAGCGTGTAATGTCATCAAGACCAAAGTCGCCGTTTTGGGCGGTGGGATGACTGGTATCATTGCGGCGAGGACATTGCATGAGCAAGGGATTCAAGACTTTGTTATAATAGAAGCTAGGTCAGAGCTGGGTGCGTTGACCTGCTTGCGCCGTGAAGAAACGATGCTGAACTTCATTTAGGCGGACGTATGCAAGATGTTGATGTGGGAAACGGCTTCAAAGTAGAGCTAGGTCCCAATTGGGTGCAAGGTCTAGGAGAAGGGGCCACACAAAACCCTATTTTTGGATTGGCACGCAAAAACGGACTGAAAGACGTTTTTTCTGACTTCAGTAATCTAACAACCTTTGACCACAATGGTCATGTTGATATGACAAGGGAGCTGAACACTTTTACCGACGCCTTTGCTTCGTACATAGCTGCTGCAGGTATGCTACCGTTCTTGATTTTGGTTGGTCTGACTCGACTGTGTTACGACAGGAACGCGGATATCTCTACAGGTCAATTCCATGCTGTTAGATACTGTGCGACCAGCCAACTCATAAACCAACCATTTTCAGCAAGGTGATCTCACAGCTAGAGCTGGGCTGAGCGTTTCGGGTTACAAGCCTCTTACTTATCTTGACGACGCGGCTGAATATTTTACTTTCGACTTGTGGGATTTGTTGCTTCCCCTTCACGTTTGGGAGTTAATGGTGATCTTAGCGAGTACGCGCAACCCCCGGAAGCTAGCTCCTTCATTGCTTCAGCAGAAAATAACAACTTTACTTTCGTTGGTACGAACACGGCTGTACCATCGTCCGACGGCCAGTACTGAAGGCTAGCTAGGCTTCTCCGCTGAAAATAATCTTGTAGTTGACCAGCGAGGATTCAAAATCATCGCGCTGACAGAAGCGGCAACTTTTTTAAATGCAACAGATTCGAGGCTCATGCTAAACCACACCGTCACAACTATCAAATATTCTTCAATTGGGGTCACGATCGAAACAAAACAAGGTGTCACGATTGAGGCCGACTATGCAATTACTACGTTTTCGTGAGCTCCATCTGAACCGTAAAGGCCGGAACTACTGACTTCAACCTCGAACAGTGTCGGCGTTCTTCAGAATGCAGATGTGAAGTTTGTTCCATCGCTTCCCCCATGGAAACAAGAAGCAATCGACGGAATGAACATGGTTCGTTCCACGTGCTTCAGCCCCCAGCACACAATAACATTCCAACTTTTTCCCAGGCAACATACACCAAGATCTTCTTGCGCTTCAATACCACGTTCTGGGCCGACACCCAGTATCAGATCTACGCCGATCCGAGCAAGCGCGGCTATTTTTCTGTCTGGCAGTCGCTTGACCTTCCTGACTTCCTCCCCGGCTCCCACGTCCTTTTCAGCACCGTCACCGACCGTGAATCTGTGCGCATCGAGCGACAGAGTGATGAGCAAACTCAAGCGGAGATGATGACCGTGCTCCGCGCGATGTACAAATCTGACATTCCGGAGCCGGAGGAGATCCTGTTCAAGCGCTGGCACAGCGACCCTCTGTTCCGCGGGTCGTATTCTAATTGGGGAACGTCCTACCCGCCCGCTCTTTTTGACCATCTGCGCGCGCCACTTGAGACAAGACTGTGGTTCGCTGGCGAAGCTACAAGCTATGAGTATTATGGTTTCTTGCAGGTATGTATTCCGCCACTGGAGCTACACGGTATATGATCTTAGACGCTTGCTTTTGATATGAAGGGTGCCTACTTTGAGGGCATGAATGCGGCAACGCTGGTAGTGGGCTGTCTCCATGGCAATTGCTCAGTGTCGAGCAAGTCCAATCCCGAAGTCGTTCCTGCATGTGGGAGGACGTTCTTGGAGGAAAACACAGACCTGTTGAATCCAACGACAGTGGTGCCGTAACCCATCTCAAAGTGTTCGAGGCTCATGGCACATCCTTGCTTTGCAAACGTACTTGACAGTCGTTAGTCGGGATGGGAATTAGCCTTTTCATAATATGGTTCTAGTTTAGCCTTAAATGTGAGACTAATCATATTATTATTTTCGTAGAAGAGGCTGCTATTTTTAATAAATGTATCGTCCTCCAAAGCTGCATGCTAGGGGATCAATGGTGCAACCTCGGTGGGATGGATTCAGATTCGATAACATACTCGTCTTACAATATACTCTTGCCACCGTGTCACGCCAACAATGACTACAAATCCAGCCATCTGCATGGGTTTTGTTAGCTACCAGTCAAAATAGTAAGGTAGTACTATAGTCCTGAATAGTTCAGCTCGTGGGCGCTAAGTGAACAGCAAGTAACGAGGTCTGCGAGTGATGTAATGATACACAAAGGACCATATAAAAGCATTTGAAGCGTAAGTAAAGACAATAGACAATAGCAATGGTAAGGAAAAGAGGGGTGAGGTGAAAACTCGTATGAACTGCCAATTATGCCATACCCGCGACAATCCCCATGCCTTGGTATCCTCCTCCTTGTGTCTGCGCTTGTGTTTGCGCTTGTACCTGCTGTCGAAGCTGTGCGACATTGATCCCCTGCATTCCCATTTGGGAGCCAACCGCTACACTCATCCCTGATGGTTGAGATTGTGTTTGAGGGTGCGGTTGCAGCCCAGGGCCATTGACGAATGCCGGAATCGACTTCTCCTCTAAATCAGCATATAGCACTGTCAACTCCTTGCGCTCCTTCGTCCACGATTCGGGGTCCCAGAATGTGTACGTTCCTGCCTCACCGCCAGGTACCTTCTGCGAGGGCGACGTCCCTGTCTCCTTGGTCAGCCAGTGCCGTAGCTCCTTATGCCACCGCCAGTTCCGGTTCCATCTGCGATGCTACGTGAGCATTATGGTGCGAAGGCTGTAGCGTGAGGTTTCTTACAATTCCTGCGCAGCGACCTCCTGGAGAGCATCCCGCGGTGACGAGTAGAACATAAAAAAGAGTGTCTCGTCGCTAAACGCGGACGCTTTTGTCGGACCTGGTGGGGGAGGCTGGACGTTGTAGCATGCCGGTAGGTGGAACTCGGGCTCGACGCTTGCAGCTGCTGTCGAATCTGACCATGGGGTGATGAAATTCGAATAAATGTTCCTGAGTACCGCGACCACGTTAGCAATCGTCTGCCACGTCCGTATCGTACCCTTCCACACACCCTGCCTGACCAACGTTCAACCCTAGATTTGAGAGGTCAGCTCCGATGCTGAGCAGAGCCATATCTGGGTCGGCGCTCTTGATGAGCGCAAGAAGACCTAATAAACCCCATCGGTCTGCAGGGGACATGAGAAGCTGCTGCGCCGGCGTCTGGGGATGTGCGATGTTATTTGACCCACCCGTCGATTGTGGCGGTGGATGATGTGCTTCTGCCGCCGCTGATGCCGGATATTGTTGTGTATATGTTGATGGTGGTGGCACCCCTGGCGGCGCGGTGAGATGTTGAGGTTGCTGTTGCGCAGAGGGCTGCTGTATTAGGTGTTGTTGCGATGCTGCGCCATTGGTTAGGTTCGCCAGAAACGCTGGCGCGTTTGGCGTGTTCCCTGTATTCCAATTCTGGTTCAGCTTGCCAAAGGTGGTCTAAATAGGGATTAACTAGCGTCACGCATATGTAGGCTTGACGTACCCTCTTGTCCCCCTCAAAACCTGTGTGTAACCCTCGCGATTGTGGGCCCAGCAGATTCTGTTGTTGTGTTTGCAAACCAGCTGTCATTGATCCAAGAAGATTCTGCCGATGCTGCTGGGCAGCGGCTTGTGTTTGCTCATTCTGCTGGAAACCGTTAATACCAGGCGGATGCTGTTGTGCCACCACTTCCTGCGTTTGTGGTGTACCCTGCTGCTGCTGAGCCTGGCCGCCTAAAGCTGGGAAATCATCGGGCCCAAAATCTCGCGACGTCTGTCCCACTGCCGCGCCCGGCGCGCTCGATGCATTTCCCGCCGAGGCTGGTGGTACACCAGTACCAGCTTGGGTAGCGTAGCTCGAGTGAAGATTCGCGTTCGAGTTCACGTTCGCGTTCACACCTGAGTTGCCGCCAGGGGTGTTCCCCGATCCTAGCGCCGGAAAGTCATTTGGATCTAGACTGACTTCGCTATTGCTCTGCGTTGCAGATGCGAGGCTGGGTGTATTTTGCTGTGCCAGATGGGGTGGCACAGCGTTTGTTGTTGTATTTTGCGGTTGTGATTGAGGATGCGGGGGTTGTGGCTGCTGCTGCTGCGTTGAGGTTGGCTGCGGGTGCGGGTGCTGTTGATTAGATTGCTGTGACACTGCCTGTTGTTGCTGCTGCTGCTGCTGCTGTTGCTGTTGTTGCTGCATGCTACCAGCAAAGTTAAAAGCACTGGCGACATTGGCTCCGACAGTTCTTTGCTGGATGAACCCAGGGGACGGCTGTGGGACCAGACTCTGCGCACGGTGGTTCTGCATGGTCGGATAACCTTGCATAACGCCTCGTGGTGGCAGACCGTACGCCTGCTGGTATGGACCTCGAAAGCCGCCTATGTTGGGGGTTGGACCCAAATTCGGTGGTCGTTGGGGCTGTTGGCCTAGTTGAAGGTGTGGGTAAACACCTCAGTCTACAGTAATAAAAAATATATTAAAAAAACATCCTTACCTGGTCGATTCATGGTTATGTAGAAGTTTTAAACACTTGAGCTCGCTGTTGCTGTCGTACACAGTCGCGGCGGTTGCCTTACTAGCGGAGTTTCAATAGACTATAACACCAGTCCCTGCGACAGATTCGCTGGCGTTCTTGGGTTTCAACCTCTGCTACTGTTTCCTTCTTTGAGACTTCTTGGCTTGAGAACCAAAGACACCACCACTACTGGCAACATCACGTTTTTATGACTACTGTTTGTGCTACAGACAGACAAGCTAGATGTCCCAATCACCGTATACCCTATTTGGTTCAGGCCTCAGGGGTGTAAAGTGACTACGGCGATCAGGAAGATAAATCCTAGCGACCAGTCCCACTGCTGGGATAGATCTACATCAGATCTGGTAGACACGACTGCGAATGAGCATATCATCGGGAACGAATTCGACATGTGAAATACAGACGTTGTTCACATGTTTACTTTCGGGTTCAGTTCAACTTCCTGTCTTGTTTTCCCCCACCACCTCTCCCCAGCCTCTCCCGCTCGTCTTCCGCCTATCCTCGTAACAAGTAGTAAGCCACAATCGATTGCATGGTCAAATACCCCAAGGCGTTGAGGGTGAACGCCACACAGGCCTGGGTTTTTGCGGCACTCCAAGGTATGTTCATGTTGACACGATGACCAGGCTACTATAGCTGTCGATGCTACCAACATGAACATCCAGACTTGGACATGTTGCACGGTGCCACCGCCCCGTCGGTCCTGCTTTGTGATGGGTAGTGCGACGACTTACGGTCGAACACTAACACAATACCTATTCTTTCTAGAACGCACTGTCGCTACGCGGGTGTCGAGCTGAACATGACAACCCTTGATTAACGTTATCGGTCGTTCCTTCGACCGTTGCACGATACAGGTGAGTCTGCTACCACTGTGTCCCCCACCACCCTCTCACTAGACATTGTGTTATTAGCTTCAGCTCATTTTGCGATGAGGAGCGCTATTCTCGGAATGTCATGCGTGTAGGCGGGCGGTAGCGTGGGGCAGAGTTCAGTATTATTTTCCGCAGTTTCATCGATGAATATTGGAGGATGTCAGAACCTTTGCTCAGCTGGTGCTCCTCTCATCATTGTCCGTCCGTGAACCCATGATGGTAGCTATCAACCTTCGGTGAAGCCACGCCACACCACTGTCGCCGATGACACGCATTGTGCTCTTGGTGCTCTTTATACATGAATTCTTCTTCTTTCGTTATCAACATTTACTATCAACTTTGGTCCTTGGAACCAAATAGTTAGTTAGCTGTTTTCCAATATATTTGTTTTCGATACCTCGGTCGAGTCCCCAACGTCAACAGTGCGGTGCTGAGGATGTTTCTTTGTACATGTGGTATTAAAACAAACAAGGTGCCTAGGAGTAATACAATTTGCTCCACTGTGTGTCCCAATCGCTCTTCACTACGTTCTTCGTTCCAGGTTTACGACGATCCTGTGGACACCAGCAGGTCCGTGCGCGGTCATGACGCGTAATTGCGCGCTTGTGAGAAAGGCCACAGGGGTTCAACGTGGTCGACACCATGCTTGCGATTTTTGTCGCAAAAGAAAGATCAAGTGCGATGGCCCTCGATTCGGGGCTGTGGATAATCAGCCCAACCATAGGACCACAGGATCAGGATCGGACGTGCAATGTTCAAACTGTGCAGCTTCTCATGTAGAATGTACATTTGGACGAGTAAAGACAAAGAAGAGTGTTCCAAAAAAGTCAGCTTAAGTTTTATAATTGCTTCACTTGGCTTACAGATGTTCGAATTCTACCGCAGCTATATCGCATATTTGGAGGAACGCCAAGAAAGGCTACAAGTACTGCTTGAAAAGGTGTGCCAAGTACCAGTGGGGCTATTGCTCAAACTTAAATGTTGGTATACCGTAGCTTTTGCCATCTGTAGATTTAGCGGCAGAAGTAGGACCATACGTGAAGCCCGATTCCTGGATAAAAACGACTCGTTCTTCGAGTTCGCCACAGAGTGCGCATTTACAAGACAATAATATTTTCTCGAAAGCGCCACAATCATTACATCAGAATTCTCTCCAAAGCTTCAATGGCCATGTCTGGCCTCCTTTTCCCCCGAAAGATTTACTTCAGGCTCTGACGAATCTCTACTTTTGCCATGTTAACATACTGTGGCCCCTCCTCCATCAACCGACATTTGAGGCAGATCTGATGAAAGAGCGTCATCGGTGTGATATCGGATTTGCCTCTGTGGTGCTTTCACTCTGTGCTGTGGCAAGTAGGCACTGCAGTGATTCTCGAGTCTTAGCCAAAGTGCGACCGATGAGAAGGCATGTCGGTGACGCGGCTGAGATACCCTCGCGGCTTTGCATGGATGGCATCGACTCCTGGGCCGATGATTTAGAAATTGGTATCACTGAAGGACAGTATGCTTCCAAGGATAGTGCTGGTTGGAAGTATTATAACCGTATACAACACTGTTTTACCTCGACTATGGAAGAAAGCACATTGTGCGAGTTACAGACGGCACATGTAAGTGTCGTATTTCCTCTATCCATGAACTCCGATGGTCTTACCCACTTGTTCGTGAGCTAGTTAACACACCAATTCTTGCTTGGCCTGTCGGATGCATGTTCGGCCTGGGTCGTTGTCGGCGCTGCGCTACGCAAGGCCCAAGCCATGAACCTCCACTCCAACAAGACGTACATATCGGGCACCCTAGAGGGTGAGCTGTGGAAACGCGCTTTCTGGTGCGTTGGGAACGTGAAACGCACATCTTGCCTCACGGGTTTTTCAGGTGTTTAGTAGTTTCGGATCGGCTTACAGGGGTAGAATGTGGTCGGTCGAGCTATTCTCGTCATGAAGAGTCGGTACCGTATTATTAGTGCTATTCCACCTATAGCAGGCCGGTAACTCTCATCTTCAGCATCGATGTTGGCCTCCCTTTGGAAATCGATGACGAATACTGGTCAACGCCTGACGCAAATGGAACGTCTGGCTCCTTGGGACAGCCTGCGAAACGGCCGTCTACGATATCTGGGTTCAATGTCTATGTGGAGCTTTCTGCCATATATGATTGGACAATGAGATCTTTGGTCCGTTTTATCTCTATATAGTCGCGCTCTATCTCAATGTTCGGTTGAAAGTACGCGGCAAATAAGAGGAGTCCTCAGCCCAAAGTGTCTACCGAGCATCAGCGCGATGTGTCAATCAGTGAGATCAGTAAAACATTGGATGCATGGCGGGCATCCATCCATCCACACCGTACGTAACAATCCGCGTTTGAGGCACATAACGTATTCTCAACATTAACCTTCCAGTGACATGGGAATCTGAGCATTGTAGTACTCCAACATGGCGTGCGCAATCCACTCGTATACATCTTACATGCCGTCTCCTCCAAATGCACCTGTATCAGCATCTTATTCTGGACACGCTTCCACCTATTAACCATGGCCATAGGACCGGCTCCACCGTTGGCGTCCGAGGCGGCGCGTTATATCAACCCTCAGCATTTTCTCCTACGCTTGCCATTTTCGCACATGCTGCGCTTACGAATATTCGAATTTTGTATAGCATGCTGTGTCAGATCAGCTCGAACGATCCAAATGTTTCAGGCCATATGCCTGTTGATGTTCCTGCCTTGATAAATGGGGCTGTCATGACTGGTCTCATGATTACCGCGGTAAGGATTACGGGGTTTTCAAAGTATAGAGTCAACTGCAAAGCGACAACTGGCTGCATCGAGGGCATCGAAGATGACCTTAACAGTCTTGAGAGCAGCTTTCCTCTTGACGTATGCATGGATATTTTACAGAGATACCAAGAGAGGTATGTTATTATCTTGCTTCTTTAGATCATCCATTCATTTTTGCTACGTGTTGCAGATGGCTGATGGCGAGACGGGGGTTGTAAGTCGATTCCTTATTTTTATTCACACGTAGACCTTTACGACTGCTATTGTTAGGAATATCCTCGCATCAGTTCTTCAGATGACTGGTTCTGTGGGACGGCGGCCGCTTTCTTTGATTCCCCACGTATCAAGCACTTTCTCAGAAGGGGTTCTTCGTGCACGATGCCAGGAAAGAGCACCGACGGGAGCACTCCCTGCATACTCAGGAGCCCCGTCCGTATCTCCAATA
Source organism: Ramaria rubella (assembly GCA_015039355.1). NCBI lineage: Eukaryota > Fungi > Basidiomycota > Agaricomycetes > Gomphales > Gomphaceae > Ramaria > Ramaria rubella. The sequence continues at coordinate 149,277 of MU134508.1, forward strand.
TCGCAATGCTCAGACCTATGTTCCCTCGGAGAGACGATATCACAACATGGAATGCCTGTTGCGTTACCCCACACATCCTGCAATATACCCCAATCTGACAATACCTCCTAGGGATCTTTAGCTTACAATCAGTTCCATGAACAGGCTGTTCAACCAACCAACGACCAACCAAACTCACAGCCTGTCTGCACGAATCCTAGTCAAGCCCCCCCTGGGTTTAGGCTGGAACCGCCTCGCATCAAGAGGCATCAATCTAACAATAGAATGAACAATCTCCAGGACACCGTTGTGCCGCTCCCAGGTGAAAGCCGCTTCCGGTATATTCGTGAAATACCTATTCCATCCGATCCGGGATACCATCTCAGAAATAACATATTTCCGGACCCGAGGATAGGGGCCTCGGGCAGTTAAAGTCACGCCCACAGCCACAGTTTAAGACTGGTCGAATTATGAACAGGAATGGGTCACATAGGCAGTTTGTTCCACAGGTCTTAATTTTGTCAACTTGGAGCCCAGGGAATCCGGGATGTCCTGCAATATGATTTTTCCTCTCAACATTTTTGAATGGGTCCTGCGTTGAATCGATTTATATAGCAAAACTCGAAGCACCAGGATGGATAGCTCATTAGTAATTTAATTATACCGGTTTTTTACTCGACACGTTCTAGTTGCACTTGTTTGGCTTACAGGGTGGTTATAAACCTGCATTCTCACGGTTGTACTTATGCACCATCACTGTCTCAAGGCTGCGATGCTCGCACCAGACAAGATGTCTCATCAGAGCACATCCACCTTTGCGAGCGGGTTAAGGTCTGAGTATATCTACTCCCTCCCATAACCCTTAGCTGGGGTCGGCTGTAAAGCACCGAGGGACGCACCAGAAATTCGCGCTGCTGTTGTAACAGTTGGCTGCTTGGAATATGTCTCGGGAGTCGAGCAACCCTCCACATGGTGGCTTCTGTTGTGTTTGATTCGATAGCTCGTGCGACGTGCATGCGCGACGATTGTCATGCGGGCGGTGTTGTGTGCTACTCGGTTGAGTAGGATATTACTGCCGTTTCAAACGTCCTGGGGGCCCGGACCCGGGACGGTGCGTATCGGCAGTTTTTTTGAATCAATCCGCAGAAGCCACACGACGAGAGCTCTTTAGTGCAATTTGCGGCTTGCGCATTGCGCGAAACTCAATTCAGACTACTCTGAAACAGTGTTAATTTTTGGACTCTGTTTGCAATGTGATGCAGTCCGCATATGGTTTGGTTGTAGACGTGAGTGGCTCTTTATCTCTGTGTCACTCTGTTCCTCCAACTAAGTCAAGGTCTTGGTAGCATGCATTAATCAGTCCACTTTCACGATTGTACATTCATTCTCAAAATCTCATGTTCTCAATATATTGCATCGCTGTATAATGCTCAGTGGAACGCCTATTAAAATTTCTTCTCTTTTAACCACACGTTGAATCCCTCCAGGATCGGAATGATCTTCCGTCTGAGCTCTTCGAAGGCCGCCCACTCATCTCCTTCATTCTTGGACACCGTATTGACTTGAGGCTCAGCTTTGGACTTGGAATTGAATTGGAAGTGAATACGGAAGAGAACGAGCTCTTCGTAACTGTCGATAAGGTGCGCAACTCCAACATTCTGTAGTCTGCCGATAGTGAGAAGTGTGTTGCGCAGAGACGCCTTGTACAACGACAGCGATGCACCAGTTATGGTGTAGAGACTGATGACCCGTTTGATGTCCCATTCCTCGACATCACGTCCGCGGATCTTTCCTTTGATGAATTGGTCATAGATCGTTTCTTTCTCCAGACCGGCAGAGAGAGACGCACGTGCGCCATCCGTGCGGGTGCTGAAAAGCTTGTTGCGGACTTCGTCGAGAATTGTGTTCGAGTTGTGGTCTCCTCCAAATGTGTATCTAAACCCATATGGAACAACGTCAGTCATTAAAGACTATCAGCGTGAGGGTACTAGGAAAGGACATACACGTGAAGCAGATTGTAATGCTTAGAAGTTTGAACAAACCCGTTTACAGTGACACAGGATCTTCCCGATGACTCGTCCGTTGTAAAACCTCCATTTCCTTGACCGTCAACTTTCAGGTTTACGCGAAGAGGCTTGTAGAATAAATCCGACAACACTGTTTCGATTTTATTTGCCGTCTCCTCCGACCCATTGGTGACGGCAGTGATATCCAGGTCTGAATATGGAGCCATCTCTCCACGTGCAAAGGATCCGAGAGCGATGATTTCGAACGGCTCCTCTTTGGGGTTAAGGTGGAGATAATTCTCTGAGAGCAGAACATCGCAACATTTCTGAAGCCATTGAACGATCCCGGAGGAGAAAGTGGAGATAGCAGAATGAATATGTTGTTTATCGGGTTGGCTTTGCACAGCTTTCTTGAAATTATTGCGGAGCTCAGTAGCTTCGACCTTGCGTTCCTCGATAAATTTCGGGTCCATGTCGATATCTGTTGTGGGGGGTGAAATTTATGAAACCCATAGTACGCTCTTTTTATGACCATGATGAAACATTGGACCTTGTTCGGGCGGTGGCGGCCATACACCCTGTTTTCGCCGGTTAACTGAGGTGGGCCTGGCTGAAGAAGTATTATACAGGCCCAGGGCATTGCGTGTAAGTGAACAGTGCCGGCGTACCTTTAGAGACCTTTAGTCTAAACCGCGTTTGACATCTAATTGTGGCAAATCCAAAAATATGACGTGTGACTAGACTGTAACTGACGCGCGCATCTGGAGTATCCTAGTATCCACAACATCTCAAAAGCCTCTGTACATGTCGGCATAGCCCAAGAATGCGTAGTAATAACGTGGTTGATTTTTACGCGGAGATGGCGGATACTGGGCAGAGTGGAGTCGCTGCCAGACCATCAAGAATACTTTACTATGTAAGCATTGTAAGTACCGTTGCTTATTATCTATGGCGTAGTATTTTTAGATCATTTACGCAATGTGTTATGTTAATGTTAGCACAAATGCTGAAGAGAAGGTGAGCCATTTGTGTTGAAACTACATGGGCCATCAATGCATCATGCATAACTAACGATCTAGGTGTATTCATTTTAGTTTTTTCTCGTTTTTAGCTACTGCGATTGGCCAATGTTAACTTGGTGCGCCTTCCCATCGAAAATCATGTTTCATGACTTTTCCATTTCAGATCGAGTCTGAATCTAACCTAACTCTTCCCAGTGCATAAGAGCTAATTCAAACCAAAGGACGTTGACGAGCGGAGCCTGCATGTCAGTGGATGGTATGTGATCCACTATCTATTATTCGACCTTTTCTTCTGCCTTCGCAACAACTTTTTTCTCCTCTAGATTTAGACACAAAAGGAACCTGGTAGTCTGGTCAAGTTCAAAGACCATGCAAGTCCCCATGGCATTCGAAGAATATCCCCCTCCTGCGCATTGAATTTTCCCTCAAGCCAATGGGATTGCGCTCACAGTAAATTATCTCTAAGGAATCCTCTAAGCCGTTGCTTTAATCATAATAGAAGCGACTCCCGATGTGAGCGTTGATAAGGCGTTATGTATGCCGTTGTCCTGCTAATATCTAGGAAACTCGAAGGCCAAAACTCTGCTTTCTCAATTGTCGATGACTTTATTCACAAAGAAAAAAGAGTAATTATGTGGTACTCTCCGTGACTCTCGAGATAGCCTGAAAGTCAGCCTGCGTCAGAGAACAAGGTATATTCATTGTCATCGTTTTTTTTTGGATTATAAAGCTGGAATAGTAATGATATGAATATACGATTGCTTCAACTTTTCCCAGATATATGTACTAGTATTAGTCTAGTAGGTACTTAATTATGCTCACATAGACATCTTACGTAACTCCTAACTCAGCCTATAAGCCGCCACACGCTACCTGGCAACTGTACACCGCCAGGCCACTTTGTCGCTTAAAGGATCACATCTGATTCATAGCAGAAGTTCCTCAGCTCACTCTGCTTCAAGAATTTGCTATGCAGCCAATGCCGAATCGCATGGGACTGGGCATGCGCCCGACGCCCTATGGTCAAGGTCCTTCCATAGCAGCTCTCGCACAGCAGCAACATATGCAGCCTCATTTTGTCGGTGCTCAGACATCGAGAACGACAACACTTTTCGTTGGTTCCATATCTGGCGGGATTACGGATGCACATCTGAATGAGATGCTTGGGGTATTTGTTATCTTCGTCGCAATGAACAATTGCTCAACGCTGTCATTTAGGCATGCGGTCCCTTGAATTCCTTCAAAAGGCTTATCACCCCAGCCAACAAGCCACAAGGCTTCGGTTTTGCCGAGTTTCAGGATCCAGAGGGTGCTTTGAGAGCGATTCAGCTTCTGAATGGGGTCGAATTACCAGCACTAGAGGATGGTTGCGCCAACAAAAAATTACTGGTCGGTACAGTTGATCATCCAAGAGATTGTGACTGACGTACCACAAGGTTAAGGCTGATGAGAAAACTACTGCTTTTATCAATGCGTATCAAGCCCAACGTGTACCTATGGATGTAAGACGGCTTTGGCATTTTATTATTTATTATTGCTAATTCTGCTCATTTTGTCTCTCGTAGACCGACAATACAAGAACAGAGGAAGCCAAAGCAAAAATTGACAGCGTGGTTAACACGCTCAAGGTCTCCGCGGACGCGGGTGAAGGAGGTAGTGAGAAGGAACGCTACGTGATCCCCCCACATCTACACGATCTCCAGGAAGCAGAGCTTCCTGAGGCGCAACGTGGCCTAGTGATATCCGAGATTGCGCTTTTCCGGGAGCGTGCGGCTAAACGTGAACGAGAAAAGTTGAAAGACGAGCGCGAACGGGGCATGGCATTTGGCAACACAACTGCATTCAGCGGAGCGGGTCGTGGCGGAGGGTCCAGCCTAGCTCCCAAGGGTCCTACTAATGCTCCGAGTGGCCCCAAGGAGCGGGTTTGGGGCCGACCGCAAGGTCAGCAACAGCAAACATCCCCAAGACAACAAGGAGGATATGGCCAAGGCGCTCAAGGTTATAATAAACCGGTTGGGTTTGTCCAGTCTCAGAGTGACATGCCTGGTGACACGGGGAAGACGGACGAACAACGGGAACAGGACAGAAAAGATGCGAGAGCAAGGGATGAAAATGAGTCGTTCCGAGATGTATGTCCTCTCTAATGTTCTCATTCTTGACTGAACCGACTGCCTATAGCGGGAGCGACGGTATGAACCACGCGAACGTCAACGCATAGCCAACCTTGAACGCACGATTCAACGAGAGCGGTTACAACGAGAGGCTGAGGATCGGGACAAGATCGAAATGCACTCTCGCCTCGATGTATGGGATGATGATGAGAGCGATGAGCTATTTTATACCGATCGGTAAGAATGTTTTATTGCCTCATCTCTCACGGATTTTTACATGATTCTATATAGATCTCGATGGCGAGCTACTCGGCGAAGACATTTAGCGCAGGAGGAAGCGGCAGACCGTGCGTCACGTGACCTTGAGGCCACAGAAGCGGAGCATCTCCGGCGTGAGTCGGAAGCATTCCTCGCACGGCAAATGGAAGAAATGCGTTCACTTGCCGAAGAACAACGCAAGGCAGGGTTACTACTCGACGATGGCGCGCCAGTCAAGCTGAATGTGAGTCTGGCGCCTGCACCAAGTGCTAAAGCGCCCGCAGCGCCGGAAGGCGCTACCGCGGTGCCTGTATTTGGCCAGGAGGAAGAGGAGGAAGGGATACGCAAACGCAAGGGGTCGCTTATCAAGTTGGATTTCAGCGCCAATGAGAGTGGCGAGAAGGCAAGGCAGAGACTTGAGAAGATTAAGGAGACAGTTCCTACAGATAAAGAGACATTGTGGAAGGTTAAGGTTCGATGGGATGCTGTCAACGAAGTAAGTGTTTTGCAACGGATGCGTTTTGGTTAGCTAACACCAAACAGCAACTGGTGGACCGCAAACTTGAACCCGTCATCAAGCGAAAGATGACTGACTACTTGGGTGAGCTTGAGGACGACGATTTGATCATGTTCGTTGTGGAGCATTTGAAAGACAAGAAGGGTCCGCAAAAGTTAGTCGAAGGGCTAGAACCGGTGAGCCTCTTGCTTATGGTATACGAGTGCGCTACTCACAGGCTGGCCTATAGGTCCTCGTCGAGGAGGCAGAAGAATTCGTAATCTCTATATGGCGGCAGGTTACATTTGAAAGTATGGCGTATGGCGAAGGGTTGGACAGTGGAAGGGTATTAGTGGACTAGGCAGTGATGATACTATGAGGTGCGATGTAGTATGGAGGTGCGTGTGACCCCGTTCATTTTCCACTGCGTACGTACATACGGGATTTCCTGTCATCGACTCGAGCCACGCGTTGTCTGGGTTAGGCACAAGCCTCACTGAGCCATTCCCCGTCGTGAGTACGTCATCCGTATAAATGTTGAAATACAAATAATATTGCCTGCATGTGTTCGCAAGTCGAATGCAACGTAGTTCATTGCACGTTTTGCCAGGTAGAGTAGTGTTTCGTCGGAAAAATTCCTTGGATTGGCGCTGCTGGGCTTATAGTACTCGCTAAGTCCTCCTGTCTTCTAATGCAACGCGAACGCATTGATCAAGCATTTACCTTCCTCTGGTGAAGTATGGATGATGAGCAATCTATACAAATCGTCTAGTTAACACAAACTTTCACCTATGGCAATCATGAATATCAAGAATGTCGACAACTTGAAGGTGTGTCCTGTCCTATACGTAGATCACAAATTCCCCGACAGGCCGCAAGTCGTGGTCGTGTCTCATCCTCAGATTTCGTTCTGAGCCCACTGCTTGGAGCGATTCTCGACGCCTCCCAGATAATCAGTTGGCATGATGACATGAAGGCAAGGCCGTACAGCGTTTGCTGGTGAGATCACAAGCTAGTTCTCACTTTTCTAAACATTCACTTCTGCATGGTGTCCAGAAGGTGGATCACGGTCTGAACTGTCTCACAAACGAATTGTCTCACGAACTCTCAGTCCTTTTCATCTTAGACATTCGCACACCCTCATGCGAGCTGGTGATTTCCCACCCGGTGATTGTATATTGCTTCTCACTGTCTTTTGTCATTCCACTCGTCTTCCCCTCTCATTTATTGTGCAGGAGCTGGTAGAAAGTGCGGCCCTGGCGTAACGTTTGTATTCTGCAAGGCAGCATGCAGTCTGCTAGGTCAAGACTTTTGACTTCGGTCTGTAGTGACCTAGTTGTCTAAGCTTCGTAATCGGTTATTTACGCTGACTCGGAGACTACGCAATGGATGGCGTCGCATTCACCACGCCAGCCCGTGACAGTGAGGAAGGACATTTTAGACATCTTTCCAGGAAATAGTAGGCTTCACGAGACAGTAAAGCAGGTGCTGATCGCGATCATTCGACAGCGGGCGCAATCTTTTGATGTATCAGATTCAAGATAGCGCGCAACTTGAATGCTGCCTGTTTTAAATCCTAAGGGCGCAGCAGTTGTGTCTTCTACCCACATTCCAGTTTCCACCAATTTAGACCTAAGCTAGCACTCATCTAGAATCAATGTTGGGATACTAATCACCTTAGCGTATTCGCTGTTCAGGAACTGCATATTTCGCGACGACAATGGAGAGTAACGCTTTTGGCATGTGGGTGTGATTATTTTCTTACTGGGTATGAATTATGATGGTGATAGTGAATGACGGTTTGAATGTGACGCTTTGCCGCAGTGGTTACCGGGTTCGCCTGCTATTTGTCCAGTGTAGCGAATGTGCTTTGCACACGTGCGTTCGAATCGCACAGGCGTCGTGATTTTGTGTACTCTGTATTGGAGTGTATATATAAATGCTATGTTGAGAATTACCTTCATTCCTGATCGTGGCATGTTTTTTGAAATATCAATGTTGGAGGCTCTTGAGTGTGGTCTTGTAAATCCCTTATGTAAATATTGGGGTAAGAGAGATAATAGAATCTCTGAGAGCTTAGGAAATACTCAGACCTAGATCTAGCAGTGTGTGGTTTGAAATATCACTGATATATAGCATCTGTAATCACTTTGTAAGCTTAAAACAACACAATGCTCAGGTAGTGACTTGAGAGTATGTAGAGGATTTTACACTTAGATTGTGGTTATCACACAAGCTCGAGGAACCATTCCAACCATTCCAAACAGTTCTATTAAAAAAGAGATAGTGTAAGTAACTTTTGTGTTAGAACCCAGATTTATTCTCAGCTTTTCCGCTTTTCTCTGACATATTCCGATTTGCATTTCCGACTTCCTCCACCCGTTTTTGCTTATCTCCATCCCATCTATATTTAGTCATTTTTATCAAAGATCTACATCTTCAGTCTTATGTCCACATTTACTTTCTACCCCGATCCCGTTTTCACTCCGTTTTGGATTTCTGTGTTCGTATCTTTCCGACTCGGATTATATCAATTCGTTATATACGACTCCTCCAGGTACTCGTTAATCAGTTCGAATATTGACCCACCTTGACTCGACAACTTCTCGCTTTCCATTTCTAAGTTCTATCCGACTCTCTGATCTTGTCTGACTCCTCCGACATTCCGACCCTCCAAAATACCAGGACACGAAGGATCCAAGAGGGCGCAACCTATAAGTTGAAGCCAATGTCCGTACGTCTTGATCTACGACTCCAATCCCATACTCCGACAACTCCGACATCCAACGAGAAGAAATCCAGTTCATAACAGTATATTCAAAATGAAACTCTTGATCCATTCATTATGCCTTCTACCAGATCCCATACTGTCACTGGAATCACAGATCCCAGATCTAACCTTCTGAATAACGAACCAGAAGACGACCCCGGTGACGACGACAACATCAACAACAACAAGGATGACAATGACGATGAAGAAGATGAGGGGAAAGCTATGTTAAAAGCTTTAAAACAGATAGCCAAGCACAAGGGAACTCCGAACAAAGGTCAAACTGGAAAAACCAAGCTCCACGAACCCGACACCTTCGACAGATAGGATTCCCGAAAACTCCATCCCTTCCTCCTTCAATGCAAGCTCCACTTCCGCGATTGTCCTCAGACCTTTTCCACCGACGAAGCGAAAGTTACTTACGCTATCTCTTTTTTAAAAGGGATGGCTTTAGATTTTTTCGAGCCTGAACTCTTAGATGACGATGCCTTCCAAGACCCGCCCTGGCTTACAAACTATCGGGACTTCACAACAGTACTCTGAGAGAATTTCGGAGCTTACGATTCCGTCGGCGATGCGGAAACCGAACTCGACAATCTCCAAATGCGTGACAACCAATGCATCATGAAGTTCATCGTAGAGTTCAACCGCCTAGCCACTAGAGTCAATTGGGGTGACACCGCCCTTTGTAGGAGTTTTTATACTAAACTTCCTGATTGTATTAAAGATATTCTTGCAACCTGAGACAAAGCTGACACACTTCCGGAACTCCGACAACTCGTACAAACCATTGACATGTTGAATTTGGTGGTTGTCCCATCGCTCTAGCTTGTGTAGTTGCTTGGATATTGTTGTTTCTTTTCTTGGATGTATTTTGACTCCGCTTTGGGCGCTTATTAAGCGCCCTAAAGCGTAGGGGAACTGGGTGGATGACTCTCTAACTGAGTATCCATCCACTGTTCCCAGGTATGTGTAGTTACACTCTGTTTTCTTTACCTACTCAATAAACTGAGTATCCATCCACTGTTCCCAGGTATGTGTAGTTACACTCTGTTTTCTTTACCTACTCAATAAACTGAGTATCCATCCACTGTTCCCAGTGCTGTGACAGTGTCCCCTGGTCTAAATAGGTCCCAAAGTGTCCACTTTCAACAGGTTATGGGCCCCGGGCTTTGATCTGCCTTATCCATCCTTTCCTGCCACTTTCTAGTGTCAATTTTCGCTTTGTGACCTTAAAATCACTCACAGCTCTGTCTAGAGAGGTTCCTGGACCAAATCTCCTTGGTATTAGGCCTTTTAGGCGTGTCATCCATCCCCCTACCACGCCTCAGACCACCCTCAGTTCACTGTAGCCCTCTGTGACTACTTTTATCCCTTCAGCTCATCTGCATCCACCTTTCCTTGCCTCTTATTTCGACTCTTGCTCTTGCTGTAGGGCTGCATCGTCAAATCTCCTTTGGGAACCTATTTGGAACAGTGTCGCAGACTTTGACCCCTGGTTTTGAAGGAATCGGTCCAGCGGTTAGCCTGCTATATATCATTCTTCATTCATCCAACTTTTCCTCCATTGTGCATCATTGCACAACTTTGTATCCCTGTGTGTTAACCACCTGGAATATCTTCCAACAGATTTTTGCATCGTTCTCGGCATCATCTCCCCGTCTGGGCGCTTACTTCCGTGGATCGATCAGATCAGCCGTTCCGCTGCAACAATCAATTCTTCGGACACACTCTGACTGCCTGTCTTTGACATTACACACACTCACACAATACCTTGGCCTGCCCACCTCCGCTGGTCATCACTGTTGCCAAACCATCCTTTTCAGTTGATTCCGCACCATCTCCCCTCTC
>MU134509.1:0-61023 GCA_015039355.1 Ramaria rubella
AAAACTTGATAAAAAAGCAGCATTTTTGGGAGATTTTTCAACCAGAACAGTGAATGAATAATCTGTAAGGAAAAAGCATTTTTATCACATTTTTTACACTAAAAATCTACTCATGCCCCCAGTGAGTGCTGCGCGACATGGCAAATGTCGCGCATGCCAGCGTGAGCTGTTCAATGAATCTTGGATCATTGAGCAAGCAGGGGTCGAATCACGCTGTGGTTCGACAGCTTGTTTGTACCACAGTGGGGTGCGGTGCTTTGCCCAACAGGCGGGGTATGAAGCCCGTCTGCGTAGCAGGTGGGTCGCCGATGGCCGGGGCAATCTGAGCATGCAGTGACACTGGGTATGGAACCGCCAGCGCTCTCTGATGAGATGCTGTCTTGTGACCAGCTCGAGTAGGTCCTACCGGTGATGCACCGGGAGTAGGAGTAGACGGACTCACTGAGTCCATCATCAAGTCTGGCAGTGATGTCAGATCAATTATCGTCGGCACTGATGGCATTGACTTCTTGGTGGACAGTTTGTCCGCCATTTCACGATTTAGCTGCCTCTCCTTGTCGAGGGCAGCGTGAACCGTGTCGAGCTCTGCTTGGAGCTCGCGTACGTCCTCTTCGTATGAGGCTACCGCATCTGTAATGAAAGGGCGCGCCAGTTCAGCAAGTAATGGTGGCCAGGCCACTTTTAATGCGTGTTCAATGTCACACATTTGAGGGTCAATAAGCCGCAGTTTTGCAGCTTGCAGCAAGTGCTGCGTGTAAGCATTGCACTCTGGGCAGGAGTCACAATGGACGATTGCAATGGCGTCCTTGACACCATGCACCGTCCAGCTTTGCTCTTTTTAGAGCATTGCAAATTGCTCAGAGGCACTAAGGAGTGCCTCTGCTGAATGAGGTGTGTGGGATGCTTCAGCGTCCATGGAGACTATTTGCTGAAGACTCGCACTGGTGCGAGTGTGGAGGTGATTGGTAACTTTTACCTTGAAGCGGCGATCAAATCGTTGCTTAAATGCAGAGCAAGTGCACCTGTTGCATCACGTGACCACTTTCATGTGATGTTGTTGCATCGCGCGAATCGTCGACATGAATCATGTTTGTGTTGAGTCCTTTTTATTAAGGACTCATTCGTCATCTCTTTCATGCCTTATGAGGCATGATTAGGAAGCTCTAGCGGCTTCCTCACTCCCCTTAGCTCTAGATAAGCATCTAGCACTTCTAACTCTCTGCATGCAGAGAGTGGCTCCCAGGTGACATCTCCCAATGTCCACCTTACTTGTAACTCCAGCTTGGAATTACTAGTCCAGCGATGAGCCAGGATCTCATCTACGAACCATTCTGGTTCATCTTCTTTCCCATAGTTGTAAATATAATTTATGTCATGACGAGGAAATTGTGTGTCGTCATTGGGTATGTGCGGTCTAATTAGACTTGCATGAAATCTTGGTACTATCCTCTGAGCCGTGAGCTTGGAAGGTAACTCAAGTTTCACGGTAGAAGTGGAATTGTCCACTTCTATGACTGGATACGGCCCAATATAATTGGGCACTAATTTCCTTGCCCATCCTTTAGGTAAGGAGAGGTTCTTTGTAGACAGATATACTAGCTCTCCTACTTCGTACGTCACTCCTTGACAGCGTCTGGTATTAGCAGTATCTGTCTGCTGCACTCAGCTCACAATGATGGCATCGTGAGCATCAATCAAGTTCCACAAAGCTTGTTGTGCGAACTGCCGCACTCCTCTAAAGGTAGCATCCACTGATAGCACCGGCCCGATACAGGGCAAGTATCCACTGTTCAATTAGAACGGTACATATCCCGTGGTCACACTGACTGAGCTGTTCAATGCAAACTCTACCATTGGGAATTTCTCAGCCCAATCCTTCTGATCACTCTGCACTACCATGCAGAGTATTTGCCCTACAGAACAATTGGCTCATTCTGTCGCTCCATCCATCTGCGGGTGGAATGCTGTGGACATGAGCAGCTTCATGCCCATAATACGCTGCAATTCCCTCCAGAATATGGAGGTGAATTTAGAGTCGTGATCCGATATTATCGACTCTGGTACTCCATGCAAGCGTACTACCTCTTTGAGGTATAACCACGTGACTTGTCGTGCAGTCACTCTTGTCATAGTTGGCACTAGATGCACCATAGACATGAATCTGTCAATCACGACCAGTAAATAGTTGTGACCCTTCGATTCCGGCAATGGACCAACAAAGTCCATTCCAATAGACTGCCATGGTCTATCAGGTATCGGCAGGGTATGCTGTGACCCTTCGATTCCGGCAATGGACCAACAAAGTCCATTCCAATAGACTGCCATGGTCTATCAGGTATCGGCAGGGTATGCAACAACCCTGCTGGTCGTCTATTGTCCTTCTTTGCAGCCTGGCAGGCTGCACAGGATCCACAGAATGACTCTATGTCAGCTGCCATTCCCGACCACCAGTATGATCACCTGATGTACTTGTTGGTTTTGAATTGCCCAAAATGGCCAACTACTCTATGTGCATGATCGATGATTATCTCGACCATTCTCCTCCCCCTGGAAAACACTTCCCGGGGAAGACATACTATGTCTTTATTGAACTGGTTCTTTGTCCAAACCAGTCCGTTTCTCACCCCAAATTGAGGGTGAGCCTCAGGATTTGCCAACACTTTCTTGAGTATTGGATCTGTTTCGTAGCCATTGGCTACGGCTTGTTTTAGGTCAAACTCACGTTCTACACATCAGCATAGACTCTCTGAGTCTGCACCCGACGTTGTAGCTAGTACATCGCCCTCCTCATCACCTTCCACTTGTGTGGGAGGTTCTTCCCCTGCTTGCTTCATCTGCTGCACGTCTATGACACACTGCTCTGTCACATCTTGTAATCATTGCGACCATCGCGCTGCAGCCATTCGTATTTCTACGAATCTATCCGTTGGGAGAAATTCTCCTTCTGGGTCTAGCTGCGCATCTGCGTTGATGTATTCTTCTGCTGGGTGATGTTCACCCTGCTTGTCATTCTCGTAGTAGCATGACAGACAGTCGGCTACCTTGTTCTCCCCCCTGGTACATGTACTGTGGTATAGTTGAATCTGGAGAGAAATTCCCACCAGCGCACCTGTCTGTCAGACAGATGCTGTTGTGTCTCGAAGTATTTGAGACCTTTGTTATCTGTCACCAGTGTGAACTGGCACCCTAGCAGCTTATCCTCCCACTTCATAAGTGCTTCAAGGATAGCACTCATCTCATGCTCATGAATTTTGTAATGCTGTTGCACAGGACTGAACTTCTTTGATAGAAATCCTGCTGGACGACAAGTTGTCCAGTCCAGACCTTGTCCGTAAACTGCCCCAACTCTAGATTTGGAACCGTTGGTCACAACCCAAATGGGTTCTGAGCTAGCATGATTTATAGGCTTCAGAATGAGAGCCTCACATGCTAGCGCTTTGATGGATTCAAAGCACTTATCCATCAAGGGTGTCCATTGAAACATCCTGTTATTGCACGCACTTCCTGATAAGGGAGTTGTATACGCAGTCAAATCTGGCATATATGGTGCCAGATACTGCACGAGTCCAAGAAATCGTTGGACTTTGTTAAATGTTCGAGGTCTTCTCCAACCCCAAACCTTCTCCATCTTATCTGCATTGGCATGTATGCCTTTGTCATCTATTATGTGACCAAGGCATTGCATATGAGGCAAATACAAATCGATCTTGGATCGATTTCCGCTGAGGAACAAATGTGCCTCACATAGAATATCAAACACCTGTCGAAGGTGTTTTTCGTGCTCTTCTATAGAGCTCCAGTAAATAAATATATCATCCAAGTATACGTGGACTGATCGACCAATTTGGTTATGAAAAATCAACGTCATGAGATGTTGAAATGTAGACCACACATTGCAGTCGCCAATCTGCATAACCCGACTTTTGAATGTACCGAATATGGTCGCGAAAGCCATCTTGTTGATGTCCTCCTCGACTACACGTATTTGTTCGTATGCGTCAGACATATCAAGTTTGGATCGGTATGCAGCATGAGCTACATCATGCTGAATCGTATCCTGGTCTGGGAAGGGCGTAATGTCCTTCACCGTGTTGTCATTGCATAGACGTAGGTCTATCGCTGTTCTGAGCTTTCCGTTTTTCTTTGGAATGCATAGCGCTGGCGCTGCAGAACGTACTTATGCTGATACCCACCAACCAGCTGTGGTATACCGGTTGACTTTGTTGATCAGTTCGTTTTGAAGTGCTTCTGGGCACTTTGGTAATTGATAATGAAACTGTTTGGTTTCATCCACGAACTTAATTTCGTGGTTAATCTCCCTCCATGGAGATAGTTCTAACAGCACACCTCCGAAGAGGTCTGTGTACTCTAGTTCCCACCTTTCCCTTAGTTTGGGAAAGTCCTCCACCGTCAATGACAGTGGCTCGGTGCGAGTACATCCTTCGTCAATCCCGTCAGTACATTGGTCGAGTAGACCAATGTCAATTTTTCTTGGGTTTTCTTTCCTTTTTGTCTTGTCTCGCCTCCCATTTGGCGAGCTCATGGATGGCTCCACGTGCAACGAGGAGCCAGTCTCGAGTCACCGTTTGTGGCTCACTAGATTAGGCTTAAGACTCGCAATTCGAGTCTTACGTTCATTCGGGTTTTTATAGTCCTGCTGCTCTTCCGAAGCATTCGTGTGGTTCGGAATTATTTCCGTTCCCATACGAATGCATCCCTCGTCTCTAAAGTCGAGGGATATCCCTAATCTACGTAGGAATGGTGTTCCTAGTATTGCGTCGTAGTAATCTACGTTCGCTATATCGAAGTATTCCTCAATATTATGTTCACCAAAGTGGATGTTGGTGTGTGTTCCATAGTTGATGGTTGACTTACTGCCGACACATGCTAGCTGTAGACCAATTGGATGTTCAAGTTCCAATGTCTTAATGCCTACAGCGCGTATGAAGTCTGGAGAGAGCATGACTCCCTCACACCCACTCTCTCGCAAACAGTGGGCTCTGACACCACCAATCTCCCAATACCCAGAGATTGTTTGGTTGTCTATACATGCCCGTTTGGGGTGCGTCTTATCACATGGTCTGAACCGATGATCATAGACAGGCTCAATGGTCTTGTCTATGACTCCCACGTGGATGCAGAAGTCCTTGTTTTGACTTAACCCACCACTGACGATGGTAGTTGGTGTCTGCGCTGCATATATGCGCTGCCCTTCCTCATACGATCCTTCTAGCGGATGTACTCCATCCGCTCGATACGAGCTTTGTGTTCTTGTATCGTTGTCATCATCATAAGGCATGATTTCCGACTGGTAATTCGTGACTAGTTCACCAATCTCATTCTCATGGTCGTCCTGGACCTCCATTTGCTCGTCTGGTTTGCCACTTTGTGGCTTCTCCTCCCCTTCATGAGCAATCCCTGAGTGCTGAACCACTTCTTCCAACCGTGCACCTGCTATGCGCGGTTTGTTCTTCCACTGTGGGCAATTCGGCTTGATATGCCCGACTTGTCCACACTTGTTGTAAGAAACTTAATATTGTTCACACAAACAGACTGAGCCAATATGTTATTGGTGTCTGTGACTGGTGTGGTTACAAGTAAAAAAGTATTGCTTATCTAATCTACTTGTGGACAACTGTATAGTTGTCCACTATCTACAGGCGCCCCTTGTGAGCGGCTTATATAATACAACCCCATAAGTCACTCTGGTGACTTATATGTCCTAACTAGTAGCATATATGCTACTGTAAGAATCTACATTCTTACACCCTCCCCACAGACCAAACCTCAGGCAGGTTTGGGACACGTTATGCTGATGGTGGATCAGCATATAGGTGTGAGCGCAGTCGAGGATGACTGCGCGGCTACTTTGACGGTATTGTTGTAGTAAATGGAGTCGGCTGGGTCGACCTCCATAGTTGTGTCATCCGCTGTAGTAGCGGATGCAGGGTGAGTGGCAGATGGGGCGGATGGTTCTGTTGTCAGCACGTACGTACGTGCCTTCGAGCGGGGAGGCCCTCTACTGCGTCCGTCCAATGACGGGTCGTCGTCTGAAGTTGACGGTGCTCCCCAGAAGCCTGGGGGGCAAGGGGACATGGGTGTATGAAGGCCGGTGAATGTCTGGCCTTCGCAAGCATTGAGGACCCCCTGCGCGGTCTCGTTGTAGCAGACCTTGCTCTGCTTACGGCGAAAGTAGGGCTCAATATTGATGTGAGCCCTACTGGGATCTACACCCACGTACTTTCCTAGCCATTGGGCTAGTTCCTCGAGAGTTGTACTCTTGTGGGGGCGCTTCCACTTGAACACCTTATCGACGCTGGTGGATAGCAGCGCCGGTAGATCTTGCTGGCAGATTGAGCCGGCAAGATCGGCCCACTGGCCACGGACTGTGAACAGCTCTGTTAGCTTTTGAAGAAAGGCCAGGCTGTCTTTCTTTGGCTTAATTAGTTTAAGCCATACCCATACATCAACATCCTCCAGTTGGAGGGTGTTGTCGCCATTCCCACAAATGGCGGGTGATACTCCCTCTGGGGAGTACTTGATCATGTGCAACGCATCCCTGAGATTAGGAGGCGTATCATGTGTGATCTCGAACGCTGGCATTCAAGTAGCGAGTTGCTGTTCGCGATCAGCACACTTGATGATAGTGTGCTGTGCAACAGGGCAAATGTCACACGCGCAAGCGTGAGCTGCTCAACAAATTTTGGGTCGTTGAGCTGGCAGTTGTTGAACCACTCAGTGGGTCGACGACTGGTGTGCACCGCAGTGGGGTGTGGTGCTTTGCCCAAATGGCAGGGTAAAAATCCCGTCTGTGTTGCAGGCAGGTCGCCTATGGCGGGGGCGATGCGAGCATGCAGCAATGCTGGGTAAGGCACTGCCAGCGTTCACTGTTTGGATGCGGTCTTGCGACCGGATCGAGTGGGTCCTCCTGGTGAGGCTCCAGTAGTGGTCATAGATGGACTCACTGAGTCCGTCATCAAATCTGGCAACGAGGTCAGATCAATAATAGTTGGTGCTGATTGCACCGACTTCATGGTGGATATTTGGTCTGCCATTTCGCGATTAATTTGCCTCTCTTTATCAAGGGTGGCGCAAAGCGTGTCGAGCTCTGAGTTGAGCTCGCATATATCCTCCTTATAGGAGGCTACTGCGTCCTTAATAAAAGGACCCGCCATCTCAGCAAGCAAAGGTGGCCAGGCCACTTTTAATGCGTGTTCGATGTCGTGCATTCGGGGGTCAATGAACTGCAGTTTTGCAGCTTGCAGCAAGTGCTGCGCATACGCGTTGCACTCCAGACAGGAGTCGCAGTGGACGATGGCGATGGCGTCCTTGACGCCATGCACAGTCCAGCATTTCTCCTTTTGGAGCATCGCGAATTTCTCAGAGGCACTAGGGAGTGCCTCTGCTGAGTGGTGTGTTTGGGACGCTTCGGAGTCCATGGATAGTGCTCGTTTGACACTTGCGCTGGTATGAGTGTGGTAGTGGGTGGCAAGAAGACCTTGAAGCGGCGATAAAATCATCGCTTAAAATCAGAGCGAGCGCACCCAATGTGTCACGTGACTACGTTCACGTGACATTGTCGCGTCGTGTGAATCGTCGACACGAATCATGTTCATGTCGAGTCCTTTTTATTAAGGACTCATTTGTCATCTCTTTCATGCCTTATGAGGCATGATTAGGAAGCTCTAGCGGCTTCCTCACTCCCCTTAACTCTAGATAAGCATCTAGCGCTTCTAACTCTCTGCATGCAGAGAGTGGCTCCCAGGTGACATCTCCCAATGTCCACCTTACTTGTAACTCCAGCTTGGACTTACTAGTCCAGCAATGAGCCAGGATCTCATCTACGAACCATTCTGGTTCGTCTTCTTTCCCATAGTCATAAATATAATTTGCGTTGCGACAAGGAAATTGTGCGTCGTCATTGGGTATGTGCTGTCTAATTAGACTTGCATGAAATCTTGGTACTATCCTCTGAGCCGTGAGCTTGGAAGGTAACTCAAGTTTCATGGTAGAAGTGGAATTGTCCACTTCTATGACTGGATACGGCCCAATATAATTGGGCACTAATTTCCTTGCCCATCCTTTAGGTAAGGACAGGTTCTTTGTAGACAGATATACTAGCTGTCCTACTTCGTACGTCACTCCTTGCCAGCGTCTGGTATTAGCAGTGTCTGTCTGCTGTACTCAGCTCACGATGATTGCATCGTGAGCATCAATCAAGTTCCACAAAGCTTGTTGTGTGAACTGCCGCACTCCTCTAAATGTAGTATTCACTGATAGCACCTGCCCGATACAGGGCAAGTATCCGCTGTTCAATTCGAATGGTGCATATCCTGTGGTCGTGCTGACTGAGCTGTTCAGTGCAAACTCTACCATTGGGAATTTCTCGGCCCAATCCTTCTGATCACTCTGCACTACCGTGCAGAGTATTTGCCCTGCAGAACAATTTGCTCTTTCTGTCGCTCCATCCATCTGCGGGTGGAATGCTGTGGACATGAGCAGCTTCGTGCCCATTATACGCTGCAATTCCCTCCAGAATATGGAGGTGAATTTAGAGTCGTGATCCGATATTATCGACTCTGGTACTCCATGCAAGCGTACTACCTCTTTGAGGTATAACCACGTGACTTGTCGTGCAGTCACTCTTGTCATAGTTGGCACTAGATGCACCATAGACATGAATCTGTCAATCACGACCAGTAAATAGTTGTGACCCTTCGATTCCGGCAATGGACCAACAAAGTCCATTCCAATAGACTGCCATGGTCTATCAGGTATCGGCAGGGTATGCAACAACCCTGCTGGTCGTCTATTGTCCTTCTTTGTAGCCTGACAAGCTGCACAGGATCCACAGAATGACTCTATGTCAGCTGCCATTCCCGACCACCAGTACGATCACCTGATGTACTTGTTGGTTTTGAATTGCCCAAAATGGCCAACTACTCTATGTGCATGATTGATGATTATCTCAACCATTCTCCTCCCCTTGGAAAAAACTTCCCGGGGAAGACACACTACATCTTTCTTGAACTGGTTCTTTGTCCAAACCAGTCCGTTTCTCACCCCAAATTGAGGGTGAGCCTCAGGATTTGCCAACACTTTCTTGAGTATTGGATCTGTTTCGTAGCCATTGGCTACGGCTTGTTTTAGGTCAAACTCACGTTCTACACATCAGCATAGACTCTCTGAGTCTGCACCCGACGTTGTAGCTAGTACATCGCCCTCCTCATCACCTTCCACTTGTGTGGGAGGTTCTTCCCCTGCTTGCTTCATCTGCTGCACGTCTATGACACACTGCTCTGTCACATCTTGTAATCATTGCGACCATCGCGCTGCAGCCATTCGTATTTCTACGAATCTATCCGTTGGGAGAAATTCTCCTTCTGGGTCTAGCTGCGCATCTGCGTTGATGTATTCTTCTGCTGGGTGATGTTCACCCTGCTTGTCATTCTCGTAGTAGCATGACAGACAGTCGGCTACCTTGTTCTCCCCCCTGGTACATGTACTGTGGTATAGTTGAATCTGGAGAGAAATTCCCACCAGCGCACCTGTCTGTCAGACAGATGCTGTTGTGTCTCGAAGTATTTGAGACCTTTGTTATCTGTCACCAGTGTGAACTGGCACCCTAGCAGCTTATCCTCCCACTTCATAAGTGCTTCAAGGATAGCACTCATCTCATGCTCATGAATTTTGTAATGCTGTTGCACAGGACTGAACTTCTTTGATAGAAATCCTGCTGGACGACAAGTTGTCCAGTCCAGACCTTGTCCGTAAACTGCCCCAACTCTAGATTTGGAACCGTTGGTCACAACCCAAATGGGTTCTGAGCTAGCATGATTTATCGGCTTCAGAATTGGAGCCTCACATGCTAGTGCTTTGATGGATTCAAAGCACTTATCCATCAAGGGTGTCCATTGAAACATCCTGTTATTGCACGCACTTCCTGATAAGGGAGTTGTATATGCCGTCAAATCTGGCATATATGGTGCCAGATACTGCATGAGTCCTAGAAATCGTTGGACTTCGTTAAATGTTCGAGGTCTTCTCCAACCTCCAACCTTATCCATCTTATCTGCATTGGCATGTATGCTTTTGTCATCTATTATGTGACCAAGGCATTCCATATGAGGTGAACACAAATCGATCTTGGATCGATTTCCGCTGAGAAACAAATGTGCCTCACGTAAGATATCAAACACCTGTCAAAGGTGTTTTTCATGCTCTTCTATAGAGCTTGAATAGATAAATATATCATCCAAGTATACGTAGACTGATCGACCAATTTGGTTATGAAAAATCAATGTCATGAGATGTTGAAATGTAGACCACGCATTACAGTTGCCAATCTGCATAACCCAACTTTTGAATGTACCGAATATGGTTGTGAAGGCCGTCTTGTCGATGTCCTCCTCGACTATGCGTATTTGTTTGTACGCATCAGACATGTCAAGTTTGGATCAATACATAGCACGAGCTATGTTATGCCAAATCATATCCTGGTCTGGGAAGGGCGTAATGTCCTTCACCATGTTGTCATTGCGTAGACAGAAGTCTATCGCTGTTCTGAGCTTTCCGTTTTTCTTCGGAATGCATAGCACTGGTGCTGCAGAATGTACAGACGCTGATACCCACCAACCAGCGGTGGTATACCAGTCGACTTTGTCGATCAGTTCGTTTCGAAGTGCTTCTGGGCACTTTGGTAGTCGATAATGAAACTGTTTGGTTTCATCCATGAATGTAATTTTGTGGTTAATCTCCCTCCATGGAGGAAGTTCTAACGGCACACCTCCAAAGAGGTCTGCGTACTCTAGCTCCCATCTTTCCTTGAGTTTGGGAAAGTCATCCACCGTCAATAATGGTTGCTTGGTGCCAGTACATCCTACAGTAATCCCATTGGTACATTGGTTGAGTAGACCAACATCAATGTTTTTCTGGTTTTCTTTCTGTTTTCCTTTGTCTCACCTCCCATCTGGAGAGCTCATTGGTGGCTCCACATATAACGAAGAGCCATTTGCAAGTCACGGTTTGTGGCTTGCTAGGTTGGGCTTAAGACTCGCGATTCGAGTCTTGTGTTCAGCCGGGTTTTTATAGTCCAGCTGTTCTTCCCAGGCATTTGCATGGTTTGGAATTACATCCTTTCCCATGTGGATGCATCCCTTGTCTCTAAAGTTGAGGGATATCCCTAATTTACATAGGAATGGTGTTCCTAGTATTGCGTCGTAATAATCTACATTCACTATATCAAAGTATTCCTCAATATTACACTCACCAAAATGGATGTTGGTGTGTTCCATAGTTGATGGTCGACTTACTGCTGACACATGCTAACTGTAGACCAATTGGATGTTCGAGTTCGAACATCTTAATGCCTACAGCTCGTATAAAATCTGGAGAGAGCATAACTCCCTCACACCTGCTGTCTAATAGACAGTGGGCTCTGACTCCACCAATCTCCCAATACCCAGAGATTGTTTGGTTGTCTATATGCGCCCATTTGGGGCGCGTCTTATCACGCGGTCTGAACCGATGATCATAGACAGGCTCAATGGTCCTGTCTATGACTCCCACGTGTATATGGAAGTCATTGTTTCGGCTTAAACCACCACTGATTGTGATAGTTGGTGTCTGTGCTGCATATATGCACCACCTTTCTTCATACGATCCTTCTAGCAGACGTACTCCGTCCACTCAATATGAGCTTTGTGTTCTCGTATTGTCGTCATTATCCCATTGATAGGGCATAATCTCCGACTGGTAATCAGCGACTAGTTGGCCGATTTTGCTCTCATGGTCATCTTGGACGTCCATTCGCTTGTCTAGTTTGCCACTTTGTGGCTCCTCCTCCCTTTCTTGAGCACTCCCTGAGTGCTCAACCAGTTCTTCCAACCATGCACCTGCTATGCACGGTTTGTCCATTGCGGGCAATTCAGCTTGATATGCCTGACCTGTCCACACTTGTAGCACGTTATCTCTGTGCTACGTCCCTGACCCCCTGAACCTCCAGAAGGTTTTTGCAATGGACATGAAGTGACGATAGCTCCAGCTCCAGCTCTTTGCGTAGCCTGTACGCCTGCTTGGGGTATACTCAGCCTCGTTTCGGCTTGAGGTTGAGCGTTAGGCAGACGATATATTGTCTGCTTCGCAGTAGGACGGCTTCCTGTGTTGGGAGCTTGGGACGAGCTCGGCCCAGCCTGATTTCGACTAGTTGTCAACATTGGCTTTGCCTGCGGTGCATGAGCGCTGCTAGGTTCTGTTCTTCACGACCCGATGTCATATCGAGACACATCCTCTACTGCCTTTGTGGCTTCATATAATTCAGTTATTGAACTGAATTCTGTCGTATAGCCTAATTTTAAGACTTCATGATGCAGTGCTTCTCTAAGCGCTGCTACGAACCATTTGCGGATCGTATACTCATCTGGCGGGTGTATCATCCACGCAGCATACTTCGTAATATCGTTCAGTAATTCCTGAATGGTTCTGGTCCCTTGCACAATTGTATTGAACCTATTCGACGCATGCCTGTGCATGAGTGTGTGAAGGAATCGCTGTTGTAACCCAGCAATTGCACTTTCCAGGGTCCAGTCGATCACGACTCGATCATGACGCTCAATATTTCGAGCATACCACTCCAATGCTTTGCCCTTGAGGTGCGTGCCTAAATAGTTTAATTGGAGTTCTGTGCTGGACGGTCCCAATAGACTATTCATGCCTAGCCATCTCAGGATCCCTGAGACGAAGTTCTCGCATTCTTCGAGATCCGCTTTCCCAGCATATTCTGCTGGGTGAGGGAGTTTTACTCCAGCTTTGGCAAGCACGGATTTGTCTGGCTTGCTGTCCTTGCGTTTCTCAAGGGCAGCTTGCACCATCTTTGCGACTCCATCTACATATGTAGACGGATTTCCTCCTGCCTCCTGAATCCTGCCTCCTGAATCCTTCGTTCAGGATCCGTGACTGGCAGTGATATCACACGTGGTATCGCTTGTATCTGCCTGTGCGGCTGGGGGACGTGAGTATTCACGTTCTGCTGCACTGGTGGATCAACAATGTCTTTGTCGATCTGATACAACGGTCGACATTTGTCAGCCATTAGAAACACATCCCTCAGTCTATAGCTGCTACTGAGGACGGATCGAGCTACTCTCGTGGACTTGATCAATTTATCAAAGGCCCCGCCTTTGCTCCCCACAGTATGTGCTTCTTCGACTAGTTTATCCACATGTTTAGCACGGACCTCTAGCGCACGGTGCTTCCATCATGCTGCTTTTTGTTCAATCCTATCCCAGTGATCGAACTTGCGTTCAAGACTAACGTGAATGCTAGTTGTGGTACTGACACTATCGGCATCAGACTTCATCATCTCCCACAGTGACTGTTGGGTCACTGCTTTGAGCACTTCTTGCTCATTATAAGTTTTTTTTGATCTGCAAATTCCTTTGTGGATATTTTCTCTATTGTGAGCCTCTAGCTCATGATCTGTCTCTTCCTCAGTATGCCTGCGCATACTGACACTGTCTTGCTCTCTCGTGACACTAGGTTATTGAGGACCACTTCTAGTGCTCGGTCCAGATGGAGGTGGCATCCTCTGTCTGTCTCGCTTCCTGCGAGCCTTTTCTGCCTCACGGTCCACTTCACAATCCCTATTGGGATTGTTGCCACGCTCGGGGGCCTTTCCTTTCAAAGGTCCCTGTACTTCCTCCTCCAAGGACTGTATTAACAGTTCCATGCCATCTCCTAATGCTTGGAGTTGGTTCGCAGCTTCATCCGCTGCACAAGCTGCCTCAGCCGCTCGTTGGCTCACTTCCCGCGTAGTGCCTACGTTTTTATGGCTCTCTTTGAGGGCCGTAATCATCCAGGCAATATGTCCAGTTGTACATTTGTATCACCGGGTTTCTTCATCCCGACGCGCCGACCCCTGCTCTATCGTCCCTGTTTGGGACAGTGAACTTTGCGATCTGCGATGTTCTTGGACATGTGGGAGCTGTGACATTCGCAACCCTGGCGAGTTGTCCGTGTTGCTCGTCGGCGGCTCTCTCGACTCATCGAGAGATGATCGTAACTTCGACCTAGTCGAAGTTCTCTTCTTTCTCTTAACGGACGATATCTCGTCCATTTCTGATTCCTCCGGTGCAGATCTTCTTGGATCCGCCAATGGTTGCTTTCGACTCCTAGAGTTGGAAGCTATGGGCGTCGTAGTATTACAAGGACTAGTTACCCTCGTGGGCACTCTCGTTCGCCTGTCCATGTCATGGGCAGACTCAGTTCTCCTGTCTGGGCCCTTGGTTGTGGCTCCAGATGTATCTGGATCCTCTCCAGATCTAGACATTTGGCTTTGATTCCTTCTTGATGCCATAGATCTACGATCTATCAGCCACACTGTGGTGTTCTTCTATTGAATTTAGAAGAACAAACAGTAAACGTCTTTTTACTGTGTCCAAGGATTCTGGTGAGTGTTAAACTCATCAGTTTTTTGGGTAATAAAAGATCGGTTGATCTTTTTCTTTATCGCAGTGCTGCCAATAGTACTGGCAGTCTAAAAAGTGTAAGAAACTTAATATTGTTCACCCAAACAGACTGAGCCAATATGTTATTGGTGTCTGCGACTGGTGTGATTACAAGTAAAAAAGTATTGCTTATCTAATCTACTTGTGGACAATTGTATAGTTGTCCACTATCTACAGGCGCCCCTTGTGGGCGGCTTATATAATACAACCCCATAAGTCACTCTGGTGACTTATATGGCCTAACTAGTAGCATATATGCTACTGTAAGAATCTACATTCTTACACGCGTAGCACGTCCACTCTGTGCTGCGTCCTTGACCCCCTGGACCTCCAGAAGGTTTCTGTGGAGGACGAGAAGCTACTACCACTCCAGCTCCAGCTCTCTGCGTAACCTGTACCCCTGTTTGGGGTACTGTCAGCCTCATTTCCGTTTGAGGTCGAGCATTTGGCAGACAATATATTGTCTGCTTTACCATAGGACGGCTTCCTGCATTATTGGCTCGAGACGAGCTCGGCACAGCCTGATTTCGACTAGCTGTTGAAGTTGGCTTTGCCTGTGGCGCGTGAGCGCTGCTAGTCTCTGTTTTCTGCACCCGATGTCATATCGAGACGCATCCTCTACAGCCTTTGCGGCTTCATATAACTCAGTTATTGAACTGAATTCTGTTGTGTGGCCTAATTTTAAGACTTCATGATGCAGTGCTTCTCGAAGCGCTGCTATGAACCGTTTACAGATCGTATACTCATCTGGCGGATGTATCATCTGCGCTGCACACTTCGTAATATCGTTCAGTAATTCCTGAACGGTTCTGATCCCCTGCACAATTGTGTCGAACTTATTTGACACATGCCTATGTGTGAGTGCATGAAGGAATCGCTGTTGTAGCCCAGCGATTTCACTCTCCAGATTCCAGTCGATTACAACTTGATCATGACACTCAATATTTCAGGTGTACCACTCCAATGCCTCGCCCTTGAGGCGAGTGCCTAAATAGTTTAACTGGAGTTCCATACTGGATGGTCCCAGTAGACTATTCATGCCTAGCCATCTCAGAATCCCTGAGACAAAATTCTCGAACTCTTCGAGATCTGCTCTCCCAGCATATTCTGCTGGATGAGCTAGTTTTACTCCGGCTTTGGCAAGCATGAATTTGTCTGGCTCGCTGTCCTTGTGTTTCGCAAGGGCGGCTCGCACCATCTTTGCGACTCCATCTACATATGTAGACAGATTTCCTCCTACCTCCTGGATCCTCCTTTCAGGATCTGTGACTGCTAGCGATACCACATGTGCTCTCACTTGTATCTGCCTGTGCGGCCAGGGGACGTGACTATTCACGTCCTGCTGCACTGGCGGATCGACAATGTCTTCGTCAATCTGATACAATGGTCGACATTTGTCAGCCGTTAGAAAAGCATCCCTCAGCCTATAGCTGCTACTGAGGACAGATCGAGCCACTCTCACTGACTCAATCAGTTTATCAAAGGCTTTGCCTTTGATTCCTACAGTATAAGCCTCTTCAACTAGCTTATCTGCGTGTTGAGCATGGAGTTCTAGCGCACGGTGTTTCCGTCGTGCTGCCTTATGTTTGATCCTATCCCAGTGATCGAACTCACATTCAAGACTAACATGAGTGCTAGTCGTAGTGCTGACGCTGTCAGCATCAGACTTCATCATCTCCCACAGTGACTGTTAGGTCACTGCTTTGAGCACTTCTTGCTCATTATAAGTTTTTTTTGATCTGCAAATTCCTTTGTGGATATTTTCTCTATCGCAACCATCTAACTCACGATCTGTCTCCTCCTCAGTACGCCGGCGCATACTATTGCTGTCTTGTTCTGTTGTCGCACTAGGTTATTGAGGACCACTCCTAGTGCTCGGACCAGCCAGAGGCGGCATCCTCTGTCTGTCTCGTCTCCTGTGAACCTTTTCTGCCTCATGGTCAACTTCACAATCCCTATTGGGATTGTTGCCACGCTCGGGGGCCTTTCCTCACAAAGGTTCCTGCACTTCTTCCTCCAGGGACTGTATTAGCAGTTCAATACCATCTCCTAAGGTCTGGAGTTGGTTTGCGGCGTCGTCCGCTGCACGAGCTGCCTCAGCCACTCGCTGGCTCACTTCACGCGTAGTTTCTACGTGTTTACGGCTCTCCTTGAGAGTCATAATCATCCAGGCAATGTGTCCGGTTGTATGTTCATATCACCGGGTTTCTTCCTCCCGGCGCGCCGACCTTTGCTCCATCGTCCCTGATTGGGACGATGAACTTCATGGTCTGCAATGTTTCTGAACATATGGGAGCTGCAACATTCGCACCCCTGGCGACTCATCCGTGTCGCTTGTCGGCGGTTCTCTCGACTCATCGAGAGACAATCGTAACTTCGACCTAGTCGAGGTTCGTCTAGTTTTCTTAACAGACGATATATTGTCTGTTTCTGACTTGTCCTGTGTGGAACTTCTTTGATTCGCCAATTCTCGCTTTCGACTCCTAGAGTTGGAAGCTACGGGCGTTGTAATGATACGAGGACTTTTTATCCTCGTCGGCGTTCCTGTTCGCCTGTCCATGTCGTGGGCAGGCTCAACTCTCCTGTCTGGGCCCTTGGCTGTGGCCCCAGACGTATCTAGATCCCCTCGGGATCTAGGCGTTTGGCTTCGATTGCTTATTGATGCCATAGATCTACGGTCTATCAGCCATGCTGTGGTATTCTCCTATTGATTAGAAGAATATACAGTAAACGGTTGTTTCCTGTTTCCAATGATTCCGGCAGGTGGTACTCGTCCGTTTGGGCAAAAAGATCGGTTGATCATTTTCTCTTTGTTATCGCAGTGCTGCCAAGATTGGCAGTCAAAAATGTGTAAGATTCCATTCACACTCGACAGACTATGCCAATATTTTATTGGTATCTGCGCGTGGTGTGTATACAAGATTATCTGTCTTATGTAATTACTTGTGGACAACTGTATAGTTGTCCACTATCTACAGGCACCCCTACTGGGTCGCTTATCTAATACCTCCTATAAACCACTCTGGTGGCTTATGTTCCTCTATCGGTAGCATATATGCTACTGTAAGAATATGCCTTCTTACAATAATATCGAGGAATACTTCGATATAGCAAATGTAGACTATTACGACACAATACTAGGAACACCATTCCTACGTAAATTAGGGATATCCCTTGACTTTAGAGATGAGGGATGCATCCGTATGGGAAAGGAAGTAATTCCAAACCATGTGAATGCTTGGGAAGAGCAGCTGGACTATAAAAACCCAGCTGAACGCCAGACTCGAATCGCAAGTCTTAAGCCCAAACTGAAGAGCCACAAACCGTGACTTGTGAGTGGCTCTTTGTTGCACGTAGAGCCATCAATGAGCTCGCCAGAGGGGAGGCGAGACAAGGGAAAATGGACAGAAAACCAAAGAAACATTGATGTTGGTCTACTCAACCAATGTACCAATGGGATTACCGTAGGATGTACTGGCACCAAGCAACCGTTATTGACAGCGGATGACTTTCCCAAACTAAGGGAAAGATGGGAGCTAGAGTACGCAGACCTCTTTGGAGGTGTGCTGTTAGAACTTCCTCCTTGGAGGGAGATCAACGATGAAATTAAGTTCGTAGATGAAACCAAACAGTTTCATTATTGGTTACCGAAGTGCCCAGAAGCACTTTGAAATGAACTGATCGACAAAGTTGACCGGTATACCACCGCTGGTTGGTGGGTATCAGTGTCTGTATGTTCTGCAGCGCCAGCACTATGCATTCCGAAGAAAAATGGAAAGCTCAGAACAGTGATAGACCTATGTCTACGCAATGACAACACGGTGAAGGACCCAGACCAGGATATGATCCGGCATGACATAGCTTGTGCCAAGTATCGATCCAAGCTTGACATGTCCGACGTGGACAAACAAATATGTGTAGTCGAGGAGGATGTTGACAAGATGGCTTTTGCAACCATATTTGGTACATTCAACAGCCGGGTTATGCAGATTGGCGACTGTAACATGCCGTCTACATTTCAATGTCTCATGACGTTGATTTTTCATAACCAAATTGGTCGATCAGTCCATGTATACTTGGACAATATATTCATTTATTCAAGCTCTATAGAAGAGCACGAAAAACACTTTTGAACGGTGTTTGATATTTTACGTGAGGCACATTTGTTCCTCAGCAGAAATCAATCCAAGATCGATTTGTATTCGCCTCACATGGAATGCCTTTGTCACATAATAGATGACAAGGGCATACATGCCCATGCGGATAAAATGGAGAAGGTTTGAAGTTGGAGAAGACCTCGAACATTTAACAATGTCCAACGATTTCTGGGACTCGTGCAGTATCTGGCACCATATATGCCAGATTTGATGGTGTATACAACTCCCTTATCAGGAAGTGCACACAACAATAGGATGTTTCAATGGACGCCCTTGATGGATAAGTGCTTTGAATCCATCAAAGCACTAGCATGTAAGGCTCCAATTTTGAAGCCTATAAATCATGCTAGTACAGAACCCATTTGGGTTGTGACCAACGGTTCCAAGTCTGGAGTCGGAGCAGTTTACGGACAAGGTCCAGACTGGACGACTTGTCATCCAGCAGGATTTCTCTCAAAGAAATTCAGTCCCGCACAACAGCGTTGCAAAACGCATGAGCACGAGACAATTGCTATCCTTGAAGCACTTATGAAGTGGGAGGGTAAGCTGCTAGGTTGCCAGTTCACACTGGTGATGGATAACAAAGGCCTCGAATACTTTGAGACACAATGGCATCTGTCAGACAGACAGGTGCGCTGGTGAGAATTTCTCTCCAGATTCAACTATACCACAGTACATGTACCGGGGGTGGAGAACAAATCATCGATCATGCACATAGAGTAGTTGGCCATTTTGGGCAATTCATAACTGACAAGTACATCAGGCGATCGTACTGGTGGTCAGGAATGGCAGCTGACATAGAGTCATTCTGTGGATCCTGTGCAGCCTGTCAGGCTGCAAAGAAGGACAATAGACGACCAGCAGGGTTGTTGCATACCCTGCCGATACCTAATAGACCATGGCAGTCTATTGGAATGGACTTTGTTGGTCCATTGCCAGAATTGAAGTGTCACAACTATTTACTAGTCGTGATTGACGGACTCATGTCTATGGTGCATTTAGTGCCAACTACGATGAGAGTGACTGCGCGACACGTCGTGTGGTTATACCTCAAAGAGGTAGTATGCTTGCATGGAGTACCTGAGTCAATCATATCGGATCGTGACTCCAAATTCACCTCCATATTCTGGAGGGAATTGCAGCGTATAATGGGCATGAAGCTGCTCATGTCCACAGCATTCCACCCGCAGATGGATGGAGTGACAGAACGAGTAAATTGTTCTGTAGGGCAAATACTCCGCACAGTAGTGCAGAGTGATCAGAAGGATTGGGCCAAGAAATGCCCAATGGTAGAGTTTGCACTGAACAGCTCAGTCAGTGCGACCACAGGATACGCACCGTTCAAATTGAACAGTGGATACTTGCCCCGTATCAGGCAGGTACTATCAGTGGATACTACATTCAGAAGAGTACGGCAGTTTGCACAAAAAGCATTGTGGAACCTGATTGATGCTCACGATGCAATCATCGCGAGCTGAGTACAGCAGACAGATACTGCTAATACCAGACCCCATCAAGGAACGACGTACAAAGTTGGACAGCTAGTATATCTGTCTACAAAGAACCTGTCCTTACCTAAAGGATGGGCAAAGAAGTTAGTGCCCAATTATATTGGGCCGTATCCAGTTATAGAAGTGGACAACTCCATTTCTACTGTGAAACTTGAGTTACCTCCAGAGCTCACGGCTAGGAGGATACTACCAAAGTTTCATGCGAGTCTAATCAGACTGCATATACCCAATGATGACGAACGATTTCCTCATTGTGATGTAAATTATTTGTATGACTTTGGGAAGGAGGATGAACCAGAATGGTTCGTAGATGAGATTCTGGCTCATCGTTGGACTAGTAACTCCAATCTGGAGTTACAAGTAATGGACATTGGGAGATGTCACCTGGGAACCACTCTCTGCATGCAGAGAGTTAGAAGCGCTAGATGCTTATCTAGAGCTAAGGGGAGTTAGGAAGCCACAAGAGCTTCCTAATCGTGCCTCATAGGCATGAGAATGATGCCAGTTGAGTCCTTAATAAAAGGACTCGACACGAACATAGTTTGTGTTGGCGATTCGTGTGATGTGACATCATCACGTGAAGTTATCACGTGACGTTACAGGTGCGTGTGCTTTGAATTTAAGCAACGATTTTATTGCTGCTTAAAGGCTCTTTGCCATCCACTCCCACACTCCCACCAGTGCGAGTGTATCAGCAAGACTACCCATGAACATTGAAGCGTCCCATATACCTTACTCAGCAGAGGCACTCCCTAGTGCCTCTGAGTAATTTGCTATGCTCCAAAAGGAGCAAAGCTGGACAGTGCATGGCATCAACGATGCCATCGCAATCGTCCATTGCGACTCCTGCCAGGAGTGCAATGTGTACACGCAGCACTTGCTGCAAGCTGCAAAACTGCAGCTTATCGACCCTCAAATGCGTGACATTGAACGTGCATTAAAAGTTGCCTGGCCACCATTACTTGCCGAAATGGTGTGTCCTTTTATTAAGGACACGGTAGCCTCCTACAAGGAGGACATACGCAAGCTCAACTCAGAGCTCGACACGCTTCATGCTGCCCTCGATAAGGAGAGGCAGATTAATCACAAACTGGCAGATAAAATATCTGCCGTGAAGTTGATGCCATCAGCGCTGACTATAATCAATCTGACATTGCTGTCAGATTCGATGACGGACTCAGTGAGTCCGTCTACGCCAACCACTGGTGCTTCACTGGTAGGACCCACTCGATCCAGTCGCAAGATGGCATCTAAACCAAGAACACTGGTGGCGCCCTACCTGGCATCGCTGAATGCTCGTATTACTCCTGCCATCGGTGACCCACCTGCCACACAGCCAGGATTCCATCCCCGCCCTTTGGGCAAAGCACTGCATGCCACGGCGGTGCAAACAAGTCATCGACCCACAGAGTGGTTTGACACCTGACCGCTCAACGAGCTAAGATTCGCTGAGCAGCTTATGCTTGCGCGTGTGACATTTGCCTTGTCGCGCAGCATGCCATCATCAAGTGTGCTGACCGTGAGCAGCAATTAGCGACTCGAACGCCAGCATTCGAGATTGCGCATGACACGCCTCCCAATCTCAGGGATGTGTTGTGCACGATAGAGTACTCCCCAGAGGGAGTATCACCCGCTATCTGCAGGAATGGAGACAACACCCTCTGTCTAGAGGATGTTGATGTATGGGTATGGCTTAAGTTAATTAAGCCAAAGAAAGACAGTATGGTCTTTCTACAAAAGTTAACGGAACTGTTTACAGTCCGTGGCCAGTGGGCTGATCTTGCCGGTTCAATCTGGCAGCAAGATCTCGATGCTGTTGTCTACCAGTGTCGAGAAGGTGTTTGAATGGAAACACCCCCACGAGAGTATGACTCTCGATGAGCTAGCCCAATGGCTAGGCACATATGTGGGTGTAGATCCCGGTAGGGCTCTCATCAATATTGAGCCCTACTTCGTGCATAAGCAGAGCAAAATCTGCTATAATGAGACTGCACAGAGGGTCCTTGATGCTCACAAAGGCTGGACATTTACCGGCCTTCACATACCCATGCCCCCTCGTCCCCCAGGCTTTTGGGGACCGTTGACATTGGACAACGATTTGTCACTCGATGGACATGGTGGAGGGCCTCCCCACTCGAAGGCACGTACGGACGTGCCGACGACGGAACCTTCTGCCTTGTCTCCTCCCCCACCTGCACCCACTATTACAGCGGATGACACCACCATGGAAGTCGATCCATCCAACTCCATTTACTATGACAACACCATCGAAGTAGCTGTGCAGTTGCTATCAACTGCACCTGCACCCATATATGCTGATCCCCCATCAGCATACAATCTCCCAAACCTTCCTGAGGTTTGGTCTGTGGGGAGGATGTAAGAATGTAGATTCTTACAGTAGCATATATGCTACTAATTAGGGTATATAAGTCACCAGAGTGGCTTATGGCTTGTATTATATAAGCCACCCACTAGGGGCACCTGTAGATAGTGGACAACTATACAGTTGTCCACAAGTAATTAGATAAGCAAGCATAACTTTACTTGTAACCACACAACTCGCAGACACCAATACACATATTGGCACAGTCTGTTTAGTGTGAACAATAAGTTTCTCACAATTCCAGCCCTCAAAGAGAGCTGTAGGCATGTAGATACTATGTGTGAAGTGAGCCAAAAACCAGCTGAGGCAGCTTGTGCAGTGGACAATGCCACAAACCAACTCCAAACCTTAGGAGATGGTATGGAACTGTGAATACAGTCCCTGGAGGAGGAAGTTCAAGGACCTTTATGGGGAAAGGCCCCCAAACGTGGAAACAATCACAATAGGGATCGTGAAGGTGACTGCAAGGCTGAGAAGGCTTGCAAGAAATGAGACAGACAGAGGATGCCACCTCCATCTGGACTGAGCAACAAAAATGGTCCTCATGAAGTTAGTGCTACCCTAGAGCAGGATAGCATCAGTACGTGCCAGCGTACTGAGGAAGAGATGGATTGTGAGCTAGAGGCTCACGATAGAGAAAATATCTGCAAAGGAATTTGCAGATCAAAAAGAACATACAATGAGCAAGAAGTGCTCAAGGCAGTGACCCAACAGTCACTGTGAGAGATGATGAAGTCAGACACTGATAGCATCAGTACCACAACTAGCACTCATGTTAGTCTTGAATGTGAGTTCGATCACTGGGATAGGATCAAACATAAGGCAGCACAATGGAAGCACCGTGCACTAGAACTCCATGCTAAACACGTGGATAACCTAGTCGAGGAGACATATATTGCCAGAGTCGAAGGCAACACATTCGACAAGCTGATCGAGTCAGTGAGAGTGGCTCGATATGCCCTCAGCAGCAGTCATAGATTGAGGAATGCATTCTTAACAGCTGACAAACATTGACCATTGTATCAGATTGATAAAGACATCATCAATCCACCAGTGCAGCAGGACATGAGTAATCATGTCCCCTGCCTGCACAGGCAGATACAAGTGATACTGCGTGCGGTATCACTAGCAGTTACAGATCCTGAACAGAGAGTTCAGGAGGTAGGAGGAAATCCATCTACTTATGTGAATGGAGTCGCAAAGATGATGCAAGCGGCCCTTGAGAAACACAAGGACAGCGAGCCAGACAAATCCATGCTTGCTAAAGCTGGAGTAAAACTACCTCACCCAGCAGAATATGCTGGGCAAGCAGATCTCAAAGAATTCGAGAACTTTGTCTCAGGAATCCTGAAATGGCTAGGCATGAATAGTCTACTGGGGCCATCCAGCATGGAACTCCAATTGAACTATATGGGCACTCGCCTCAAAGGTGAGGTGTTGGAGTGGTACACTTGAAATATTGAGCATCATGATCAAGTCATAGTCGATTGGACCCTTGAGAGTGTAATCGCTGGTTTGCAACAGTGATTCCTACATGCACTCATGCATAGACATGCGTTGAACTTGTTCGATGCAATTGTGCAAGGGACTAGAACTGTTCAGGAATTACTGAACGATATTACAAAGTACACAGTGTGGATGATACATATGCCTGATGAGTATATGATCTGTAAATGGTTCGTAGCAGCGCTTTGAGAAGCACTGCATCATGAAGTCCTAAAATTAGGCTATACAACAGAATTCAGTTCAATAACTGAATTGTATGAAGCTGCAAAGGCTGTAGAGGATGCATCCCAATATGACATTGGGTTGCAGAAGATGGAGTCCAGCAGCGCTCACATGCCACAGGCAAGCCCACTTTGACAAATAGTCAAAGTCAGGCTGTGCCAACTTTGTCTCAAGCTCCCAATACAGGGAGCTGTCCTACAGCGAAACAGATGACATATCATCCACCTAATGCTTGACCTCAAGCAGAGATGAGGCTGAGTGTACCCCAAACAGGGGTACATGCTACACAGAGAGCTGGAGCAGGAGCTCCCACCACTTCTCACCCTCCACAAAAACCTCCTGGAGGTTCAGGAGGTCAAGGACATAGCACAGAGCTAACGTGCTACGAGTGTGGACAAGTTGGGCATATCAAGCGCAATTGCCCACAGTGGAAGAACAAACTGCGCATAGCAGGTGCACGGTTGGATGAAGTGGTTGAGCACTCAGGAAGTGCTCAAGAAGGGGAGGAGGAGCCATAAAGTGGTGAATTAGACAAGTGAATGGACATCCAGGATGACCATGAGAGTGAAATTGGCAAACTGGTCACTGATTACCAGTGGGAAATCATGCCCTATCAATGGGATGATGACGACGATACGAGGGCACAAAGCTTGTATCGAGTGGATGGAGTACATCTGCTAGGAGGATCATATGAGGAAAGGTGGCACATATATGTGGTGCAAAAACCAACTACCACAATTAAAATTGAAACAATGACTTCTGTATCCACGTGGGAGTCATAGATAGGACCATTGAGCCTATCTATGATCATCAGTTCAGACTGTGTGATAAGACATGCCCCAAATAGGCACGTATAGACAATCAGACAATCTCTGGATATTGGGAGATTGGCAGAGTCAGAGCCCACTGCCTATTAGACAGCGGGTGTGAGGGAGTCATGCTCTCTCCAGATTTCATATGTGCCATAGGCATCAAGACATTCAAACTTGAATATCCTATTGGTCTACAGCTAGCATGTGTCGGCAGCAAGTTGACCATAAACTATGGGACACACACCAATATCCACTTTGGTGAGCACAATATCGAGGAATACTGGGATATAGCAAACATAGATTACTATGACGCAATACTAGGAAGACCATTCCTACATAAACTAGGGATATCCCTCGACTTTAGAGGCAAGGGATGCATCCATATGGGAAAGGAAGTAATTCCGAACCATGCGAATGCTTGGGAAGTGCAGCCAGACTACCAAGACCCAGCTGAATGCAAGACTCGAATTGCGAGTCTTAAACACAAACTAGCAAGCCACACTCCGTGACTCGCAAATGGCTCCTCGTTGCAAGTGGAGCCATCGATGAGTTCTCCAGCTGGGAGGTGAGACAAGCGAAAACGAAAAGAAAAGCAACAAAACATTGACATTGGTCTACCCGACCAATGTATCAATGGAATTACTGATGGGATTACTGGCACCAATCAACCATTATTAACGGCTGATGACTTTCCCAAACTCAGGGAAAGATGGGAGCTAGAGTCCACAGACCTCTACAGAGGTGTGCCATTAGAACTTCCTCCTTGGAGAGAGATCAACCACAAAATTAAGTTCATGGATGAAACTAAACAGTTTCATTATCATTTACCGAAGTGTCCAGAGGCACTTTGAAATGAACTGATTGACAAAGTTGACCGGTATACCACCACTGGTTGGTGGGTATCAGTGTCAGTACATTCTGCAGCGCCAGCGCTATGCATTCCAAAGAAAAACGGAAAGCTCAGAACAGCGATAGACCTACATCTATGCAATGACAACACAGTGAAGGATGTTACACCCTTCCCAGACCAGGACACAATCCGGCACAATGTAGCACGTGCCGTGTACTGGTACAAGCTTGACATGTCTGACACGTACAAACAAATACATGTAGTCGAGGAGGATGTCAATAAGATGGCCTTTGCGACAATATTTGGCATGTTCAAGAGCTAGGTTATGCAGATTGGTGACTGTAACACCCCATCTACATTTCAATGTCTTATGACATTGATGTTTCATAACCAAATTGGTCGATCAGTCCATGTATACTTGGACCATATATTCATCTATTTGAGCTCTCTCAAAGAGCACGAAAAACACCTTCGAACGGTGTTTGAAATATTATGTCAGGCACATTTGTTCCTCAGTGGAAATCGATCCAAGATTGATTTGTATTCACCTCGTATGGAGTGCCTGGGTCATATTATAGATGACAAGGGCATCCATGCAGATGCGGACAAGATGGAGAAGGTTTGAGGTTGGAGAAGACCTCAAACATTTAACAATGTCCAAAGATTTCTAGGACTTGTTCAGTATCTGGCACCATATATGCCAGATTTGACAGTGTATACAACTCCCTTATCAGGGAGTGCACGAAACAACAGGACGTTTCAATGGATGCCCTTGATGGATAAGTGTTTTGAATCCATCAAAGCACTAGTGTGTAAGGCTCCAATCCTGAAGCCTATAAACCATGCTAGTTCAGAACCCATTTGGGTTGTGATGGATGGTTCCAAGTCTGGAGTTGGAGTAGTTTACGGACAAGGTCTGGACTGGACGACTTGTTGTCCAGCAGGGTTTCTTTCGAAGAAATTCAGTCCTGTGCAACAGCGTTACAAAATGCATGAGCACGAGACAATTGCTATCCTAGAAGCACTGATGAAGTGGGAGGATAAGCTTTTAGGTTGCCAGTTTACACTGGTGACAGATAACAAAGGTCTTGAATATTTTGAGACACAACAGCTGTTGAATTTTGTGGTTGTCCCATCACTCTAGCTTGTATAGTTGCTTGAATATTGTTGTTTACTTTCTTGGATGTATTTTGACTCCGCTTTGGGTGCTTATTAAGTGCCCTAAAGCGTAGGGGAACTGGGTGGGTGACTCTCTAACTGAGTACCCATCCACTGTTCCCAGGTATGTGTAGTTTGTTAGGGATGCGTTCCAGATTCGACATCGGGATGTTAGGATTTGCCGGATGCGACGTCAGGGTTGGATTTGGTCAGAACTCTCCTTGACTGAGGTCGGTAGTCGCAATATTCAGAAATGCGTGGAATACTGGATGACTCAGAAGTCGGAGATCCAAAGACTGATCTACACGGGCGTTGGCTTCAACTTATGGGTTGCACCCTCTTGGATTTCTAGTGCCCTGGTATTTCGGACTGAAGACCAGAGTGTTATCGGGGTTCCGATTGGTCGGGTCTATTTGGAAGGTCAGTGCCAATGATGCGTTGAGATTTATCGGAGATGAGCAGGGGCTTTGGATATTTGGGAATGGAATAGTCAATGCGGATGGAATAGGGGTAACGATAAATCAATATCAAGTAAGGGTTAGCTTTACTGGAAAGCGAGTGTAATCAAGGAGGGTTTGGAATGTCGGATGAGATAGGATCGGAATAATCGGAATGATTGGATTGATTGGAATAATTGGATTGATCGGAATGATCAGAATACCGAACAAGGTTGGAAGGCCTTATTGCAGGTCGAAGTTTGGAGCGACGAAGTGTAATAAAGGTTGAATGATAGAGGATGGGCGGGATATATCAGGGTGTTATGCGTTATATAGGAATAACAAGTTGAGGTAAGAGGGTCATTCGGGGTCAGAAGGTTACACATAAATTTATCCAAATGTGCATTTAATTTATGATGTATTATAACCAACACATTTAAAAGCTATGTTTCTGAATATAGATGGACATTCTGAATGAAGTAGAATCGTTAAAAGTTCTGTGTTTATGTTGTATTTAAATATCTGTTACGTACATTCAGGATTTTTGGATGAGTGTATATAAGAGATACATATCATCTCAATTCAGATATGTTAGAATATAGAAGCCATACCACAATGTTTTACAAGTATAAATCAACAATGATGATATAGAGTGCAACTAGACATGATGTGTACTATAGTATGTTAGACGTACAATAAAAGTTATGGCTACATTGAGATAGGCCTGTTGAATAAAATATGTATCATTAGTAAAAGGAAGATACTGTATAAAATTTTAAAAAACTTTAGATTACACATATGTATCAATAATTAGCGTAAACATTAAAATAGATGTAAAGCTATTAATTCTGATGTGTGATTGAGATAATGTACATTTAGTCTGCTTGTTTGCAATCTCAATACATGTGAATGACCCTCTAACAAGATATGAGGGATGTGAGATATGTGAAAGGGGTATAAGATATACGATAAAGAGGTAGAAGGTGATATGAAAGATAGTGATACGATACAATACGATATGATACGATTTACAAGCTGAAGAAGCTTGATCAAGAGAAAACATATTTAAGACATGCGGGATTCTGAACTCGGGAACGGAAGATAAGGGTGCGTGATATGGAGTTCCGAAGTCAGAGTGAACACAGAAATCAAGATAAGACGTACGGGGATAATATCGAAATCGAATCGTGACGAAGAATAATAAATGGGGACATGTCAGAAATAAGTGGAAAAGGCTTATCAGAATATGTGAAATGTCAGAATAACACGGGTCAGATCTGGGATCTAAGTATCTCCCTTTTACGGCCGAGCCCTTGAGGCTGATTATGCTATTGAATACCATGGGAAGTTTTGGGTGTCAGTTATCCATAAAGGCTGAGATCTTGGATCAGACATATAAATAGGAGGAACACCTTGTGGAAATGCAAATCACTTTTGATCCCCTACCACCATCACCCAGAAAAATGCCATTGCACTCTAAGTCGTCGTCGCCAACCCGGTCCATTATTGAAATCAGCTCCAGCAAAGAGCTCGCTGCCAAAGTGAGGGAGTACGAGCAGAGAAGGGTGGAATTATAGGCCAAGATGTGGAAAAGGGTGAAGGCGAAGCAGGAGAAGCAGGAGAGGGAGGCGGCAGAACAGCAGGAACAGGATTGGAAGGAGAAGGAGGAACGGGAGCGGAAGGAGCAGGAAGAACGGGATTGGAAGGCAAAGGAGAAGGAAGAGGCCAATTGGAGGAAGCGGAAGGAGAAGGTGGACTGGTGGAAAGCCGAGTCAACGTGGGCGGTGCGGGAGGAAGCCTGACTCAAACTTGTTTCAGTACGTCGGAAATCTTCTCCTGATTGATGGATTGACAGAAGGATCGGACTAGCCAGAGAAGGTCGACCGAGAATGGAAGGTCGACCGGAATCCGAAAGGCAGTTCGGAATTCGTTGGAGGCCGCAAATGGCGTCTCGAGGATGTGTGGTTGGAGGCCAATGACTTCAACGATAGGTGCGTGCTCTGTCGGATGCGGGGGTTGGAGTGCATCGACGAGGAGTGGAGAACCAGAAAATCGTGGAAGCGGGCCTGCATTCAGTGTCAGAACAATCGGAATAAATGCACGAGGCCAGGTGACGTGGATTTCACAGCGGAGATGGCGGGCAAGTCGTCATTACCAGCGTCCAGGTGGGTTCGGGTGGAGAACACGGAGGCTGGACCAGGACCGGCGACAAAAAGGCATTGGGTGGAAGCAGTCGTGGATCGGGAAGGGGTGGCGTCATCGGGGAAGGGTAAAAGCAAGGAGCGGGCAACAGAGGACGACGTGGAGGATGTGGGGCTTGTGGCGGAAGTCCGTGGGCTCCGGAACACAATCCATACCCTCACAAAGTGGCTCCACTACAATGTGGAGGGGATGGCGACCTTCAACGATACATTGAAGAAGTCGCACCGGATGGCAGAGATCGAGTTCAAGTTCTGGAAGAAGCGGTGGGAGACATACCATGGAGTGTCGGCGCCACAACCAGAGTTGGGCTCGGAAGCTGGGTCAGAGAATGAGGGGGGAAATGTCAGGCCACAACCGGAACTGGAGAAGGCGGCAGGTAAGGGGAAAGGGAAGGCGAGGGAAGCGGATGAGGTCGGAATGGACATTGATGTCATCCCGGAGGTTTCAGAGAAGGCGGAAATTGCCAAGGAACCAGAGGCAGAAGTTGGCCAGGAGGCGGTGAATCCAGGAGATGCGGATTCAGAGAAACAAGTGGAAGAGGAATCGGGGAAAATGGTGGGGCTTGACCCAGAGGTCAATGGGCAGGAAGAGGAAATGATGCAGTGAATAGGAGTCGGAAGGGGAAAAAGTAATCTAAAATAAATCGGAGGAATTTTGGTGAAGTAATGTAGAAGGTTTTAGACAATGAAGTTGTTTATTGTTGTTTTAAGATCGGAAAAAAGTGAAATGATCAGACAAACGGAAAGCACGGAACAATGGAAATGATCAGACAAACGGAAATGATCGGAAAAACAGAAATGATCAGAAAAACGGGAATGATTGGAAAAACGGAAAACTCAGAAAGACAGAAACAGTGAATCAAGGATGTTTGAAGTTCAAGGGTGTCAGAGAAATCGGGATAAGTCGGAATCGGACGAATGTCAGGATTGACTTGGGATCGGGATTGGACTTGTAAGAATCATGAAGAAGTTTGAGAGGGTCAGAATATTGGGATGTGAACGGCCGTAGATGTTGAAGGAGTTCCAGAATTGCATGATGTAAATAGAATCTTAGTAGGAGCAAAAAAATTGAAGCGTTGGGTTGGAATTGTCGGAAAAGATCGGAGTCGAAGTAGGGGATTGGAATAGATAAGTTGTCAACATGGTGGCTACTCCCCCTTTAAGGTAGACGTCCCATCGTCTACCTCAGGCATCAGAAGGTAGGTAAAGGAGTTGGAGTGTCAGAGGACCGAAGGATTCATCGGAAATGTATTGGCTTTTCTAAGGAGATGAATGGTGTCTTCTTGGAAATTTCTCGATAGTGGTCTTGATGTTGTCTGGTTGAAATTGTTGTAATCATGGATTACCTGAGAATTCGGAGAATATCGGAAGTGTGGACTTGGGGAAGAACAAGAGGAGTGAATCGGAAGTTTTGGGATATTTGGAGAAGTGTTTGCAAGGGAAACAGAGTAAGGAAGACGTGTAGGAAAGAAAAAGGTGTCAGAAAAGATAGGAATTGAAATGTTTTGGTGGAGTTGTGGGTTGGTTCGGAAACATTGGTAAGGTGCTTGATATTCGGCCTGGAATATTGTCCTAATGGTTGAAGGGTAGGGATCAGAAACGTGAGTCGGAGGATGTACAGATGGTGCATTCATGGATACGAGGGGTTTAACAGTGCCTTTCGAAGGAAATCGTTATTGATTCCAAAGGCGGTTTGTCGGTTATTGTCCCATAACGCGGAAATCGGTATTGATGACTAGACTTAGAGTCGGAGTGACTGTGTTGTATCTTGAATAGTCGGATTCGGAAGTCTGGAAGTTGGAGGTCAGAACACTAAATCTTGGAAGTGGAAGGATGTCTTTGAGGAAGATTCAACGTTCAGACTTGGAGATTGTCCTGGGGTGTTCTCGAGGAAGTACAGGCATACTGTGCGGAATGTATCGGATGAAATTTTATAGCTAGAGTCTCCTCAATATGTTCTCAAGGTGGTTCTGGCATAACTAGATGTAAGGAAAATGATTTCCCAAAGTGAGATTCTCTCCCTCCGATAGATGTGATCTTGTCAGAGTACGTAGTGGAATATTGATGATCGCTTGTCGGGAATTGGAAGAATTGATATCACGGATTTTCCTATCGGAAATGCGCCGAAGTTTCCACATCATCGTTGCGAGTTGAGGTTTCATCAAGCATTGACATTGGAAGTTATGGCGGGTCGGAGGATGTCGTAGTGAAGTCGGATTTTTGGAGATTCGGAAAAACGCAGATTGCAGGTTTCCTGAAGACATGTCATAGAATTGAATTTTCTTGTTGAGGAGTGTGGAACTAGGTACTACCCAATACCCTGTCAATCAACGGATTGTAGTGGGTGGGTTAGTGGCATTCCCAGCACATCAGAACAATTAGAAACAAGTATTGT
This sequence comes from Ramaria rubella, assembly GCA_015039355.1. NCBI lineage: Eukaryota > Fungi > Basidiomycota > Agaricomycetes > Gomphales > Gomphaceae > Ramaria > Ramaria rubella. The sequence continues at coordinate 32,137 of MU134509.1, forward strand.
TATATGTAATGTAATAGCGACCAGATTTTTCGCTCGATGGGAGGACGTGATTGGTGTGGATCACCTACTGGGTGTTGCGACGTAATATGTCATTGGTGACGGAAGGATGGAGACCAGCGGAAAGCGGGAATCCAAAGGGACGGTGTTTCAACGTAATGATTGGTCAAAACTGTTCGGAAGGGTGATTTTCAGAGTTTAGGTGGAATTGTTGGAAGTACAAAGGGTGTTTTCGGAAAGTGTCTGTGATGTTCTCAGTAAGGCACAAATAAGATGAACGTGGATTCGTGCTCAAGAGTCTTTGAGCTGTCAGTTTTGGGGATTAGGAAGGTCCTCTAAAGGGACCTTGATGTCGGAATCACTTATCGTGACAGTTGTGGTTCGGGATTTTGCTTTCCTGGCAAAGGATGATGACCTCGGGCATTCTTTCACCTTATGACCAGGTCTTCCACAGTAGAGGCATAACTTTTGATCGATGTGTCATTGTCTCTCCTGTAGTACTAACTTGCCGTCTTGTCTGAGGACGTCGGAAAGTTTCGGTGTCGGCAAAGTTGGGGTTTGGTCGGAAATTGCTGCTGTGTATTGTGAGTCATCATCACAAGGATGGTTGGAAGTCGCACTGTCGATGCCGCTCGGGATTGGGTGGGGTTCGAAGTCTTCATTTGTGAGGCACTTGTTGAAAAGACTGGGGTACTCGTGAACGTTTGATGGGTTGATGACATTCTCAGTAGATGTGTCAGTGTCGTCAAAATCGAGTGTTTGAATTCGGGTGTCGGAAGACATTATAGAAATCAAGAGAGTCAGCCTGTTAGGGACACGTGCCGGATTTGACGTCGGGATGTTAGGATTTGCCATATTCAACGTTGGGGTTGGATTTGGTTGGAACTCTCCTTGACTGAGGTCGGTAGTCGCAATATTCGGAAATGCGCGGAATACTGGATGACTCAGAAGTCAGAGATCTGAAGACTGATCTACATGGGCATTGGCTTCAACTTATGGGTTGCGCCCTCTTGGATTTCTAGCGCCCTAGTATTTCAGACTGAAGACCAGAGTGTTATCGGGGTTCCAATTGGTCGGGTCGATTCAGAAGGTCAGTGCCAATGATGTGTTGAGACTTATCGGAGATGAGCGGGGGCTTTGGATATTTGGGAATGGAATAGTCAATGCGGATGGAATAGGGGTAACGATAAATCAATATCGAGTAAGGGTTAGCTTTACTGGAAAGCAAGTGTAATCAAGGAGGGTTTGGAATGTTGAATGAGATAGAATTGGAATAATCGGAATGATTGGATCGATTGGAATGATCAGATTGATCGGAATAATCGGAATGATCAGAATGATCAGAATGATCGGAATACCAAACAAGGTTGGAAGGCCTATTGCAGGTAGAAGTTTGGAGCGACGAAGTGTAATAAAGGTTGAATGATAGAGGATGGGCGGGATATATCAGGGTGTTATGAGTTATATAGGAATAACAAGTTGAGGTGACGAGATATGAGGGATGCGAGATATGTGAAAGGGGTATAAGATATACGATAAAGAAGTAGAAGGTGATACGAAAGATAGTGATACAATACAATACAATACGATATGATATGATACGATTTACAAGCTGAAGAAGCTTGATCAAGAGAAAATGTATTTAAGACATGCGGGATTCCAAAATCGGGAATGGAAGATAAGGGTGTGTGATACAGAGTTCCGAAGTCGGAGCGAACATGGAAATCAAGATAAGACGTATGGGGATAATATTGAAATTGAATCGTGATGAAGAATAATAAATGGGGAAATGTCAGAAATAAGCAGAAAAGGCTTATCGGAATACGTGAAACGTCAGAATAACACAGGTTGGATCTGGGATCTAACATAGTTACACTTTGTTTTCCTTACTTCTCAATAAACTGAGTACTCATCCACTGTTCCCAGTGCTGTGCTAGCCTTTAAATTGTTTACTTTTAACAGGTTATGGGCCCCAGGCTTTGAGCTGCCTTAACCATCCTTGCCTGTCTCTCTGTAGTGTCAATTTTCACTTTTTGAATGGAAAATCTCTTTTGTCTCAGGGCTTTTAGATGTCTTGGTACAACTGAGATGTCTCATCCACCCCCTCAGCACGCCTCAGACCCTCCTCAGTTCACTGTAGTTCTCTGTGACTACTTTTATCCATTCATCCAATCTCCATCCACCTTTCCCTGCCTTGTATTTCGACTATTGCACTTGCTGTGGGCCAGCTATCGTCGAAATTCTTTTGGGCGCCTATTTAACATTGTGTTGTGAGCTTGGAGCCTCAAACCTGAAGGAAACGGTCCAGTGGTTGGTCTGCTAGAGCTCATCCTTTAATCCCTCCTCCATTCCTCCATACTTTCACAAATTTCGCCTCCTGTGTGTTATACGCCAGGACTATCGTCGAGCGGATTTTTTCCACGTATTCAGCTCATTCCCCTCTTTCGGGCGCTTATACTTTTGGAGCGATCGAATCAGCCATTCTTTTTCAGTGACCAATTCCTTCACCACACTCCTACACATTGCTCTTGCATTGCACACACTCACACATCCTTTCACATCCTGACTCCCACTGGTCATCAGTGTTCCGAACTTGGCCACCTGATTATACACTCTTCTCCCTCGCTATTCCATCTGAAATATGGACAATCCATTCATCGATTCTTGTCTAACACCTACTTCTTTCAACCACTCAATCGGTGTCATGGCAGAATCCAAGGTTCCTAGATTTCCTCACCTTGGGGAGAAGAATTATTCCAGCTGGTCAGGCAATATGCGTGCTTTTCTCATGACAAAGAACTTGTGGGGTATTGTCAGTGGTCAGGAGACACAGCCTTCAGAGACTGAAGAATTGAAGGATTGGCGCAAGCGTAAAGATGCAGCATGGGGAGACATCTGCTTGGAACCATCCCAGCAGGTTCATGTCAGTTCTTTGCCAGAGGATCCAGTGCAGATGTGGAACAAACTCAAATCAGTTCATCTCCAAAAATGTCCTGCTACTCGTTTCAATGCCTATGATGCTTTGCTTAACATCAGGAAGAAGGATGATGAATCACTTGGTGCTCTTATGACTCGTGTCAATGAGGCTGTTCAACAAGTGAAAGAATTGCGTCCACCTGTATTTACCATGGAGGATCTTGATGGAGAATTGGCATCAATGGCCTTGATTAGAGCCCTTCCAGAACAGTATGGGGCTTTTGTCTCCTCACTCATGCTGTTGCCTCAGTTTGACTATATCACTGTCAAAGAGGCATTTTTCAATGAAGAGCAGACTTGTACTCATTGTTCTGCAGATGGCTCAATGGCTATGGTCTCTGCTAATGCTGCACAGGCCTCCAAGTCATCTGCCTCTGGTCCTTGCACATTCTGTGATTGTCCTGGTCATTCCCTCGAAACTTGTTTTAAGTTTAGGGATGCCAAGAGGACTGCTAGAGAAGAAGTGCAGGTAGATCAAAAGCGTAAGAAGGAGAAGAAGAAGAAGAAGCCTGCCCAGGCTAATCAAACAGAGGAGATAGCAGATAGTGTAGAGTTTTCTGGAAATGCAAGTGATATGAACAGTCTTACCTCTATGTCTAATGAGGCTAGAACTGACTGGACGCCTGATACAGGTGCCTCTTCACACATGACTTCTTATCGTCACTGGTTTGTCACCTACACAACTCACAAAGTCCCATCAGGTTAGCCAACAACAAAGTTATATATTTCTGATGTGATTGGGTCTGTGAGGTTCAGATCAAAAGCTAAAGAGATATCCAATCATCTTCTTGAATTTCATAATGTCTTGCATGTTCCTAGTCTGAAAAATAACCTCCTCTCAGTACTGTACCTTACCAAAAACAAAGGCTATCATGTTTCAATTGTTAGAGACAAGATGCATTTTCGTTGTAAGGGCAGCCTTCTCTTCACTGCTACTGTGAACCAGCACAATATTGCATCACTTGATGGTGTGACAGAGCCCACAGCAGATGAGTTTGCTGGTCTCATTAGCACTTGTCCTTTGGACATTAACCTTTGGCATTGTTGGTTTGCTCATCTGAATCTTGGAGATGTGAAGTGTCTCATCTCTGGTAATCTGACTTCTGGCTTAACTGTCAAGTCTCATGCATCACCTGACCCCGTCTGTGAGCCATGTCTTGCAGGTAAGCGGCACAGGGTGGTGAATAAAGTGGCTACATCACACTCCAAAGTTCCCTTAGAACTTATCCACACTGACCTGCATGGACCAATGCCAGTGGTCACCAGAGAGGGCTACAGATACTGGCTGACATTTATTGATGATGCCACTAGGTTCAGAGTTGTCTGCCTGATTAGAAATAAGTCTGACGCCTTTGAGTCATTCAAGACTTTCAAAGCAGTACTTGAGAACTTGACAGGCCATAAAATAAAAATTATGTGGGATGACAAGGGTGGGGAATACATATCTAGGGAATTTGATTCTTTCTTGGCAGCTTGTGGGATAGCAAGGCAGCACACTGTCAGAAATGAAGCTCATCAGAATGGTGTTTCTGAGTGGTTTAATAGCACAATGGAAGAGAGTTCCACTTCAATGTTGGCAGAATCTGGGCTTCCTCCTTCATTCTGGGGCTATGTAATTCCTGCCCTGGTCCATGTGCATAATAGATCTCCTACCTCTGCACTTGATGGCAAGCTGCCTTACACTGCTTTGTATGGGAAGAAACCAGATGTGTCTCATCTATGTGTGTTTGGGTGCACTGCCTATGTGCATGTGCAAAAAGATAAGAGGAAGGGAGTTAGTCCTCACACAGAAAAATGTGTCTTCATTGGATATCCTGCTGAGTATAAAGGATGGAAATTCTATAATCCTGTCACTCAAAAGATTGTCATTAGCAATACAGCTGAGTTTGATGAACGGTATTTCCCTGGCCTTGCTAAATCCAAGTCCCTTCCCATGCCTAAGCCCTCTGAACCAAATATGGTGGAGACTAATGATTCAGGCTATGGAGGTGGATACCATCTGGTGGGAGATGCTCCTGATGTGGTGGGAGATTTGCCTGAACAGGTGGGAGAAGAGCCAGCAGATGTACTTGTCCAACCATCTCCTTCACCTCCACCTCAGTCTCCTGTTGTGCATCCATCCCCTTCATCATCATCATCTTCCTCAGCACCATCTCCTCCTCCAGAGGTTCCAGTGCACAGATATCCTCTCAGACAGCAGAATCCTCCTGAATCATGGTGGACTCTTCCTACTCAGCAGCGGCAAATGTATAGGGAGTCCACCCCTATACTTGAGTCCAGTGATGAGGAAGACCAAGAGTCTGCTGAATCAGATAATGAGCCTGAGTCTGCTTCTAGTGAAGAATCACTGCACACTACTTTGGCTGAGTATGCATGCTTGACCATGTGTGAAGCCTTTGAGTATGTATTCAAAACAGGTACACACAGTGATGATCCAAAGACATTTGCAGAGGCTATGGAATGTCCTGATGCAGAACACTGGTATAAGTCTGCTTATGATGAAATCAAAGCTCTAGTAGACAATGGTACTTGGCAGCTTGCCAAACTACCCCCAGGACACAAGGCCATTGGCAGCTGTTGGGTGTTTGTGATCAAGCAGAACAAGGATGGTTCCATTAACCGTTACAAAGGCAGAGTGGTAGCCAAAGGTTTTTCACAGCACCCTGGTTTTGATTTCAAAGACAAATTTGCACCAACTGCCAAATGGGCTGCCCTGTGAGCTATGCTTGCCTTGGCTGCACTGGAAGATCTTGAGCTAGAGAGCATTGACATTTCCAATGCCTTTCTAAATGGAGAGTTGGAAGAAGAAGTATACATGGAACAGCCTGAAGGTTTTCACCAAGGCTCATATGATGACTTTTTACATCTGCTCAAAGGCATCTATGGACTTCACTAGTCACCAAGGATTTGGCATAAGAAACTTGATGCTGTGCTGCAAGAAATGGGGTTTGCCAAAGTATGCTGTGACCATAGTATTTGGGTATACCAGAAAGAGGGTGCTAAAGTTATCATCCCTGTGTTTGTTGACGACATGACAATTGTCTCCAACTCAAAGTTTGCCATCCAACATGTCAAGGATGAGTTAAAGAAGCGTTTCAAGCTGCATGATCTTGGCCCTGCCACTTTCCTATTAGGAGTTGACATAGAGTGTGACAGAGCAAAGCATACTCTGAGTCTCTCACAGCACCAATACACTTTAGATGTGTTGGAACATTATGGCATGACTGACTGCTCACCAGTTGGAACTCCTATGGATCCTGGTGTAAAGCTGACTGTGGAACAGTCCCCTTCTACTGTGGAAGAAAAGGATTTTATGAAGTCTGTGCCTTACATCCATGCTGTTGGCTCTCTTATGTACTTGGCCATTTCTACTTGGCCAGACATTGCCTACACAGTTGGAGTATTAGCCAGATTCAATCATAATCCTGGCAGGGCACACTGGAATGCAGTCAAGCATCTGTTACGCTATCTTAAGGCCACCATAGACTACAAGCTTACTTATTCTCCTACATCTGCATCAGAGCTTTTCTTGACTTACTCTGATGCAGACCATGGTGGAGATAAGAGCTCTGGTCATTCAACTGGTGCCTTTGTGGTAAAGATGGGCACAGGTGCTATCAGCTGGAGTAGCAAATTGCAGACTATGGTAACACTGTCTACCACTGAGGCAGAGTATGTGGCAGCAGTGTTGGCTGGTCAAGAAATATTATGGTTGAGAAATCTCTTTGCAGAGTTAGGATACTCTCAGAGTGGTGGATCAACTCTACACATTGATAACCAGTCAGCTGTCGCTGTTGCAAAGAACCCTGAACGCCATGGAAGGATTAAACATCTTGACCTATGCTATTATTGGTTGAGAGATGTTGTTGACACTGGGCAGATAAAAGTAGTGCATTGTCCTACTGCTGAGATGCCTGCAGATGTGTTAACTAAATCCTTGCCTAAGGCAAAGATGGACAGCAGTAGAGATATGCTTGGTTTATTTTAGCTTTTCTTTTTCTTTTCTTTTCTCCACCAACTGTATATTTTTGTTTCAAACTTTGATTTGCATCTTCATCATCACACACATCCATCCACACCAAACACAATCTGCTATCATTGTTATGTGCTTTCCCAGGCATCGCCCTGCTTCTTTAACCTTTATAACCCCTGCACCACCATTTGCATTTGTGATACCTGAACCAGAAATCACTTCACCACCCTCAATCTATCTTTCTCCTGCACGCCAGAGTTCAGTCACACTCCCTCCAGAGCTTGAGTCTCTCACCTCTCTCTATCCCCCAGTTGTAACACCTGGGACAAGTCAAACCATATTCAATTACGTGAGTGCGAGTGATTTAACTCCACGCATGCCTAGCCATGCTCATCTCAATCTCAGAGGAAGGATTATGAGGTGTTTGATGATGCACTAGCTAGAGAGCTGTGACATCAGGTGGGAGTGTGGAATTTTGTGGTTGTCCCATCGCTCTAGCTTGTATAGTTGCTTGTATATTGTTGTTTACGTTCTTGGATGTATTTTGACTCCGCTTTGGGTGCTTATTAAGCGCCCTAAAGCATAGGGGAACTGGGTGGGTGACTCTCTAACTGAGTACCCATCCACTGTTCCCAGTGCTGTGCTAGTGTCCTGTGGTCTAAATAAGTGCTGAATTGTTCACCTTTAACAACACCATCTGTCTGACAGACAGGTGCGCTGGTGGGAGTTTCTCTCCAGATTCAATTATACCATGGTACATGTACCAGGGGTGGAGAACAAGGTAGCTGACTGTCTGTCATGCTACTATGAGAACGATAAGCAGGGTGAAAGTCACCCCATGGAAGAATACGTCGACGCAGATGCACGCTTAGATCCAGAAGGAGAGTTTCTCCCAATGGATCAATTTGTAGAAATACGAATGGCTGCAGCACGACGGTTGCAGCAATTACAAGATGTGACAGAGCAGCGTGTCACGGACACACAGCAGATGAAGCAAGCAGGGGAAGTACCTCCCACACAGGTGGAAGGTAATGAGGAGGACAATGTACTAGCTACAGCATCTGGTGCAGACTCAGAGAGTCTATGCTCACGTGTAGAACACCAGTTTGACCTGAAACGAGCTGTAGCCAATGACTATGGGACAGATCCAATACTTAAGAAAGTATTGGCAAATCCTGAAGCTCACCCCAGATTCGGGGTGAGAAACAGACTGGTTTGGACAAAGAACCAGTTCAACAAAGATGTTGTGTGTCTTCCCCATGAAGTTTTTTCCAAGGGGAGGAGGATGGTCGAGATAATTATTGATCATGCACATAGAGTAGTTGGCCATTTTGGGCAATTCAAAACTGACAAGTACATCAGACAATTGTACTGGTGGTCAGGAATGGCAGCTGACATAGAGTTGTTCTGTGGATCCTGTGCAACCTGTCAGGCTGCAAAGAAGGACAATAGATGACCAGCAGGGTTGTTGCATACCCTGCTGATACCTGATAGACCATGGCAGTCTATTGGAATGGACTTTGTTGGTCTATTGCCAGAATTGAAGGGTCATGACTACTTATTAGTCATGATTGACAGGCTCACCTCTATGGTGCATCTAGTGCCAACTATGACAAGAGTTACTGCACGACAAGTTGTGTGGTTATACCTCAAAGAGGTAATATGCCTGCATAGAGTACCTGAGTCGATCGTCTCGGATGGCAACTCCAAATTCACCTCCATATTTTGGAGGGAATTGCAGCAGATAATGGGCACGAAACTGCTCATGTCCACAGCATTCCACCCACAGATGGATGGAGCAACAGAACAAGCCAATCATTTTGTAGGACAAATACTCCGCACTGTAGTGCAGAGTGATCAGAAGGATTGGGCCGATAAATGCCCAATGGTAGAATTTGCACTGAACAGTTCAGTCAGCGCAACCACAGGATACGCACCATTCGAACTGAACAGTGGATACTTGCCCCGTATTGGGCAAGTACTATCAGTAGATACTACCTATAGAGTATGGCAGTTCGCACAACAAGCATTGTGGAAGCTGATTGATGCTCACGATGCAATCATCGTGAGTTGAGTACAGCAGACAGACACTGCGAATATCAGATGCCATCAGGGAACGACATATGAGGTTGGACATCTGTCTACGAAGAACCTGTCCTTGCCTAAAGGACAGGCAAAGACACTGGTGCCCAATTATATTGGGCCGTATGAAGTTGTAGAGGTAGACAACTCCACCTCCAATGTGAAACTTGAGTTACCTCCAGAGCTTACAGCTTGGAGGATATTTCCACAGTTTCATGTGAGTCTAATCAGACCGCATATACGCAATGACAATGAATGATTTCCTCGTCGTGATGTAAATTATATTTACAACTTTGGGAAAGAAGATGAACCAGAATGGTTCATGGATGAGATTCTTGCTCATCACTGGACTAGTGACTCCAAGTTGGAGTTACAAGTGTGGTGGACATTGGGAGTGGACATTGGGAGATGTCACCTGGGAGCCACTCTCTGCATGCAGAGAGTTAGAAGTGCTAGATGCTTATCTAGAACTGAGGGGATTTAGGAAGCCGCGTGAGCTTCCTATTGTGCCCTATAGGCCCAATAATGACAAGGAGTGAGTCCTTTAATAAAAGGCCTTGACACGAACATAGTTCGTGTCGGCAATTCGCGTGACGTGATGCCATCACGTGATGTGACAGGTGCACTCACCTTGAATTTAAGCAACGATTTTATTGCTGCTTCAAGGCTTTTGCCACCCACTACCACACCTGCACCAGTGCAAGTGTACCTGCAATTTCACATGGACACCGAAGCATCCCATCCACATTCCTCAGCAGAGTGTTACAGACCATTTTGTCGGTTGGTGACTCTGTAATATGTTGCTGCTTAAATAGTGCTCACAGACTGTGCCAAATAACTTGGCATAGTGGCCTTTTAGCCCAGTTGAAAACAAGTACTTTACTGCGAGAATTTACTGCCTTTCACACAGAGGCACTACCTAGTGCCTCTGAACAATTTGCTATGCTCCAAAAGGAGCAAAGCTGGACGGTGCATGGCATCAAGGATGCCATAGCCATCGTCCATTGTGACTCCTGCCCAGAGTGCAATGCCTACACGCAGCATTTGCTGCAACCACCAAATTGCAGCTTATTGACCCTTGAATGTGTGACTGTTAGGGGCCGGATAGGACGTGAGGTTGGGTTTGGTTGGAACTCTCCTTGACCGAAATTGGAAGTCGCAATATTCGGAAATGCATGGAATATCGGATGACTCGAAAGTCGGAGATCCGAAGACTGATCTATATGGGCATTGGCTTCAACTTATGGGTTGCACCCTCTTGAATTTCTAGTGCCCTGGTATTTTGGACTGAAGACTGGATGGAATTATCAGGGTTCCGATGGTTGGGTCTATTCGGAAGGATCAGTGACAAATAATATGTTAAGACTTATCGGAGATGAGCGGGAGGTTTTGGGTATTTGGAGTCGGAATAACCAATGTGGGAGGAGATAGGGTTACTGAGAAATGAATATTGAGTAAGGGTTTAGCTTTACAGTAAAGCAAGTGTAATCAAAGAGGGGGTTTCAGAATGTTGGATATGTTGGGGTCAGAATAATCGGAATACTGAATAAAGTCGAAAGCTTTATTGCAGATAGAACTTGGAGTGATGAAGTGTAATAAAAGATATAATGATATAGGGTAGACAAGATATATCAGGTGTGCAGGATATCGCAGATTATATCGAGATAACAAGGTAACGAGATGAAGTAATGAGATATACAATGAGATATACAAGCTAAAGAAAGCTTGAGCAAGGGAAGGCGTATTTAAAGGAACATGCGGGATTCTGAAATCGGAAACAGACAGATAAGGGTGTGTGATACGGAGTTCCGGAGTCAGAGCAAATACAGAAATCAAGATAAGATGTATGGGGATAATATCGAAATAGAATCATGACTAAGAATGATAAATGGGGACATGTTGGAAATAAGCAGAAAGGGGCTTATCGGGATACAGAAAACGTTGGAATAACGCGAGTCGGATCTGGGATCTAACAGTATCTCCCTTTTACAGCTGAGCCCTCAAAGGCCGGTTACGCTATTGAATATCGTGGGAAGTTTGGGTGTTGGTTATCCATAAAGGCTGAGATCTTGGATCAGGTATAAATAGGGGAAAATGGTCTGTGGACGCAAAAACACTTTTTGACTCTCCACCACCACCACCCCCACTCCTCAGTTCCAATGGCATCGCACACCAGGTCCACCTCGCCCACTCACTCTGTTATCGATGTCAGCTCCGGCAATGAACTCACCGTGGAGGTGAGAGAGTATGAGTGGAAAAAGAAGGAGTTGGAGGATAAATTGCAGGAAAAGGCAAAGGCGAAGCAGGAAAAGCGGGCGAGAGAAGCAGAGGAAAAGCGGGAGTGGGAGCAGAAGGAAAAGGAGGATCGGGATCAGAAAGAACAGGAGGATCGGGATCAGAAAGAACAGGAGAATCGGGATTGGAAGGTGAAGGAGAATCGGGATTGGAAGGTGAAGGAGAAAGAGGATGAGGATCGGCGAAAAAGGGAGGAAGCTGACTGAAGGAAGTGGAAGGAGGAGGCGGATTGGCAGAAAGCTGAGTCGACGCGAAGGGTGCAGGAGGAGTTGAGGCGGGAGGAAGCCCGACTCAAAAAGGCATCCGTAAGTCGTCTTTTTATGATTATGATCGGAGGAGTTTTGACAGGAAATTTGGACTAGCCAGAGAAAGGTGACTGTGATCAGAAAGCCAATTGGAATACGAAGGCTACATCGGAAAACGCCAGAGGCTGAAAACGTTGACTCGAGGATGTATGGTTGGAGGCCGACAAGTACGACATCCGGTGTGTGCTCTGTCAGACACGGGGGCTGAAGTGCATCGACGAGGAGCGGAAAAGCAGGAGGTCGCAGAAGTGGGCGTGTATCCAGTGCCAGAATGACTGGAAGAAATGTCCGAAGCCAGGCGATGCAGATTTTGTGGCAGAGATGGCAGGAAAGTTGTCGTTGCTGGCATACAAGCGGTTTCGGGTGGAGAATGCGGAGGCCGCACCAGGACCAGCAACGAAAAGACGTCAGGTGGAAACGGCCGCAGATCGGGAAGTTGGGGCTGCATCGGGGAAGGGGAAAGGCAAGGAGCAGGTGATGGAGGATGACATGGAGGATGAGGCAGAGGATGTGGGGCTCACGGCGGAAATCCATGGGCTCCGCAAGACTATTCAAACTCTCATGACGTGGCTCTGCTACAACGTGGAGGGAATGGCAGCGGTTAACGATACATTAAAAATGTCGCACAAGATCGTGGAAATCGAGTTCAAGTTCCAGAAAATGTGGTGGGAGATGTACCATGGGGTGTTGGTGCCACAACTGGAGTTGGAGTTGGAAGCTGGGCCGGGGAATGAGGCAGAAAACGTTGGGCCGCAACCTGAACCAGAGAAGGAGTTGGAGAAGGGGAAAGGGAAGGTGAAGGAAGCGGATGGCGACGGAATAGATGTCAATGTCGTTCTGGAGGTACCGGAGAAGGAGGTTCCAGAAACAGCGGAAATTGCCAAGGAACCGGAGGCGGAAATCAGCCAGAAGGTGGTGGATCCAGGAGATGTGGATTCGGAAAAACAAGTTGAAGAGGGATTGGGGAAAGCAGCAGGGCCTGAACCAGAGGCCAATGGGCCAGAAGAGGAAACTATGCAGTAGATAGGAGTTGGAAGGTGAAAAGTAGTATAGAACAAATTGGAAGAGTTTCAGTAAAAGTAATATAGTTGTCATAAAAATGAAGTTGGTTTTTAAAATTGGAAAAACAAAATGATTGGAAAAAATGAAATGGAAAAACAGGAAACGGTGAATCAAAGATGTTTCGTTAAGTTCAAGGATGTCGGAGCATCAGGGTAAATCGGAATCGGAGTGAAGTCGGAACATGACTTGGGATCAGGATTGGACTTGTAAAAAATCATGAAGAAGTTCGGGAGGGTCGGAAATATTGGGATGTGAAAGGCATAGATGTCGAAGGGGTTTCGGGATTGCAGGATGTAAATAGAAGCGTAGTAAGAGTGAGATGTGAATAGAAGTGTTGGGTTGGAAGTGTTGTCAGAAGAAGTCAGAATAGGAATGGATGATTGGGAAAGATTGTTGTCAACATAGTGGCTACTCCCCCTTCAAGGTAGATGTCCCATCGTCTACCTCAGGCATCGGAAAGTAGAATACAAGGAGTTGGAGTGTCGGAGGACCGAAGGATTCATCGAGAATTTTTCGGGTTTTCCAGGAAATGAATGGTGTTTCTTGGAAATTCCTTGATAGTGGTCTTGATGTTGTCTAGTTGAAAGTGTTGTAATCACAGATTACTGGGGAATTCGGAAATTATCAGAGGGTTTGGACTTGAAAGAGAACAAGAAGGAATGAATTGGAATTTTTGGGATGTTCGGAAAAGCATTTTGAAAAGGAGAAAGAGTAGAAGTTTGGAAACGATGAGGTTTTGGAAATGAAAAAAAAAACATAATTTGGAAAATGAAAAGATAAGGACTATTGTTGCGGGAATTTGAAAACGACCATAAAATAGGGTTTTTTGGAAAAGGGGTAGAAGGAAACGCATAGGGAAGAAAAAAGGTGTCAGAAAAAGATAGTAATTGGGATGTGTTGGTAGAATTTGTGGGTTTTGTCAGGAATATTGGGAAGGTGCTTGATATTCGGCCTGGAATATTGTCCTAATGGTTCGAAAGGTCGGAATTTTATCAGAAACGTGGGTCAGAGGATGTAAGGATGGTGTATTCTTGGATACAAGGGGTTTAACAGTGCCATTCGAGGGAGATCGTTACTGATTCTGAAGGCAGTTTGTCGGTTATTGTCCCATAATGCAGAATTCAGTATTGGTGACTAGACTTGGAGTCAGAGTAACTGCGTTGCATCTTGAATAGTTGGATTCAGAAAGTCTGGAAGTCGGAGGTCGGAAAACTAAATCTCAGAAATGGAAAGATGTCTTGAAGGAGATTTGGAGTTCAGAGTTTTTGGAAATTGTCCTGGAGTGTTCTTGAGGAAGTACAGACGTACTGTGCAGGATGTGTCGAATGAAATCCTAGAGCTAGAGCCTCGTTAACATGTTCTCGAGGTGGTTCTGGCTTAACTAGATGTGAGGAAAATGATTCTTCCATAGTGAGATTCTCTCCCTCCAATAGATGTGATCTTGTCGGAGTGCGTAGCTGTAAGAAACTTCAAGTTCACACTAAACAGACTATGCCAATACTGTATTGGTGTCTGCGACTGGTGTGGTTACAAGTAAGTTATGCTTGCTTATCTAATTACTTGTGGACAACTGTATAGTTGTCCACTATCTACAGGTGCCCCTAGTGGGTGGCTTATATAATACAACCCATAAGCCACTCTGGTGACTTATATATCCTAATTAGTAGCATATATGCTACTGTAAGAATCTACATTCTTACATCCTCCCCACAGACCAAACCTCAGGAAGGTTTGGGAGATTTTATGCTGATGGGGGATCAGCATATATGGGTGCAGGTGCAGTTGATGATGACTGCGTGGCTACTTCGATGGTGTTGTCATAGTAAATGGAGTCGGATGGATTGACTTCCATGGTGGTGTCATCTGCTGTAATAGCGGGTGCAGGGGGGTGCAGGCGGGGGAGCAGACAAGGCGGAGGGTTCCATCGTCAGCACGTCCGTACGTGCCTTCGAGCGGGGAGGCCCTCCACCACCTCCGTCGAGTGATGAATCATCGTCCAATGTCAATGGTTGTCCCCAAAAGCCTGGGGGATGAGGGGGCATGGGTATGTGAAGGCCGGTAAATGTCCAGCCTTTGTGAGCGTTGAGGACCATCTGTGCAGTCTCGTTATAGCAGATGTTGCTTTGCTTATGCACGAAGTAGGGCTCAATATTGGTGAGAGCCCGACCAGGATCTACACCCGCATAGGTGCCTAGCCATTGGGCTAGCTCATCGAGAGATGTACTCTCATAAGGGCATTTCCATTCGAACACCTTCTCGACGCTGGTAGACAACAGCATTGAGAGATCTTGCTGCCAGATTGAACTGGCAAGATCAGCCCACTGGCCACAGACTGTAAACAGGTCTGTTAACTTGTGTAGAAAGACCAGGCTGTCTTTCTTTGGCTTAATTAACTTAAGATACCCATACATCAACATCCTCTAGACAGAGGGTGTTGTCTCCATTCCCGCGGATAGCAGGTGATACTCCCTCTGAGGAGTACTCTATCGTGCACAACGCATCCCTGAGATTGGGAGGCGTGTCATGCACAATCTCGAATGCTGGCGTTCGAGTCACTAATCACTGCTTGCGGTCAGCACACTTGATGATGGCATGCTGCGCGACAAGGCAAATGTTGTGCGCACAAGCGTAAGCTGCTCAACAAATCTTGGATTGGTGAGCTGGCAGGTGTCGAACCACTCTGTGGGTCAATGACTTGTTTTCACCGCCATGGCATGCGGTGCTTTGCCCAAAGGGTGGGGTAAGAATCCCACCTGCATTGCAGGTGGGTCGCCAATGGCGAGAGCAATAGAGCGTGCAGCAATGCTGGGTAGGGCGCTGCCAGCGTTCTCGGTTTAGATGCTGTCTTGCGACTGGATCGAGTGGGTCCCACCGGTGAAGCACCAGTAGTTGGCGTAGATGGACTCACTGAGTCCATCATCGAATCTGGGAGCGATGTCAGGTCGATTATAGTTGGCGCTGATGGCGTTGACTTCATGGCGGATATTTTATCGGCCATTTCGCAATTAATCTGCCTCTCCTTATTGAGGGCAGTGCAAAGCATGTTGAGCTCTGAGTTGAGCTCGCGTATGTCCTCCTTGTAGGAGGCTACCGTGTCCTTAATAAAAGGAGGCACCATTTCAGCGAGTAATGGTCGCCAGGCCACTTTTAATGCGGGTTCAATGTTGCGCATTCAAGGGTCGATAAGCCTCAGTTTTGCGGCTTGCAGCAAGTGCTGTGTGTATGCGTTGCACTCCTGGCAGGAGTTGCAATGGATGATTGTGATGGCGTCCTTGACACCATGCACCATCCAGCTTTGCTCCTTTTGGAGCATAGCGAATTGTTCAGAGGCACTAGGGAGTGCTTCTGCTGGGTGAGGTATATGGGACCCTTCAATGTTCATGGGTAGTCTCGCTGATACACTCGCACTGGTGGGAGTGTGGGAGTAGATGGCAAAGAGCGGCAATAAAATCATTGCTTAAATTCAAAGCACGCGCACCCGTAACGTCACCCGTAACGTCACATGATAACTTCACGTGATGATGTCACATCGCACGAATCGCCAACACAAACTATGTTCGTGTCGAGTCCTTTTATTAAGGACTCAACCGTCATTATTCTCATGCCTATGAGGCACAATTAGGAAGCTCTTGCGGCTTCCTAACTCCCCTTAGCTCCAGATAAGCATCTAGCGCTTCTAACTCTCTGCATGCAGAGAGTGGTTCCCAGGTGACATCTCCCAATGTCCACCTTACTTGTAACTCCAGATTGGAGTTAATAGCCCAGTGATGAGCCAGAATCTCATCTACGAACCATTCCGGTTCGTCCTCCTTCCCAAAGTCATACATATAATTTACGTCACAATGAGGAAATCATTTGTCATCATTGGGTATATACGGTCTGATTAGACTCGCATGAAACTTTGGTGGTATCCTCCTAGCCATGAGCTCTGGAGGTAACTCAAGTTTCACAGTGGAAATGGAGTTGTCCACTTCTATAACTAGATACAGCCCAATATAATTGGGCACTAACTTCTTTGCCTGTCCTTTAGGTAAGGACAGGTTCTTTGTAGACAGATATACTAGCTGTCCAACTTTGTATGTCATTCCTTGAAGGTGTCTGGTATTAGCAGCATCTGTCCGCTGTACTCAGCTTGCAATGATTGCATCGTGAGCATCAATCAGGTTCCACAATGCGTTTTGTGTGAACTGCTGTACTCCTCTGAATGTAGTATCCACTGATATACCGGCCTGATACGGGGCAAGTATCCACTGTTCAATTTGAATGGTGTGTATCCTGTGGTTGCACTGACTGAGCTGTTCAGTGTGAACTCTACCATTGGGCATTTCTCGGCCCAATCCATCTGATCACTCTGCACTACCGTGGGGAGTATTTGCCCTACAGAATGATTTGCTCGTTCTGTCGCTCCATCCGTCTGCAGGTGGAATGCTATGGACATGAGCAGCTTTGTGCCCATTATACGCTGCAATTCCCTCCAGAATATGGAGGTGAATTTGGAGTCGCAATCCAATATGATCGACTCAGGTACTCCATGCAAGTTTACTACCTCTTTGAGGTATAACCATGCGACTTGTTGTGCAGTCACTCTTGTCGCAGTTGGCACTAAATGCACCATAGATGTGAGTCTGTCAATCACAACTAGTAAATAGTCGTGACCCTTTGATTCTGGCAATAGACCAACTAAGTCCATTCTGATAGACTGCCATGGTCTATCAGGTATTAGCAGGGTATGCACAACCCTGCTGGTCGTCTATTGTCCTTCTTTGCAGCCTGACAGGCTGCACAGGATCCACAGAATGACTCTATGTCGGCTGCCATTCCCAACCACCAGTACGATCGCCTGATGTACATGTCGGTTTTGAATTGCCCAAAATGGCCAACTACTCTATGTGCATGATCGATAATTATCTCAACCATTCTCTCCCCTTGGAAAAAACTTCCCAGGGAAGACACACTACGTCTTTGAACTGGTTCTTTGTCCAAACCAGTCCGTTTCTCACCCCAAATCAAGGGTGAGCCTCAGGATCTGCCAATACCTTCTTGAGTATTGGATCTGTTCCATAGCCATTGGCTATGGCTCATTTTAGGTCAAACTCACATTCTACACGTGAACGTAGACTCTCTGAGTCTGCACCTGACGCTGTAACTAGTACATCATCCTCATTACCTTCCACCTGTGTGGAAGGTTCTTCCCCTGCTTGTTTCATCTGCTGCGCGTTTATGACACACTGCTCTGTCACATCTTGTAATCGTTGTGACCATCACGCTGCGGCCATTTGTATTTCTACGAATCTATCCATTGGGAGAAATTCTCCTTCCAGGTCTAGCCGTGCATCCGCGTCGACGTATTCTCTGCTGGGTGACTTTCACCCCACTTGTCGCTCTCATAGTAGCATGACAGACAGTTGGCTACCTTGTTCTCCACCCACAGTACATGTACCGTGGTATAGTTGAATCTGGAGAGAAATTCCCACCAGCGCACCTGTCTGTCTGACAGATGCCATTGTGTCTCAAAGTATTCGAGGCCTTTGTTATCCATCACCAGTGTGAACTGGCAACCTAGCAGCTTACCCTCCCACTTCATAAGTGCTTCAAGGATAGCAATTGTCTCATGCTCATGCATTTTGCAACGCTGTTGCACGGGACTGAATTTCTTTGAGAGAAATCCTGCTGGACAACAAGTCGTCCAGTCCAGGCCTTGTCCGTAAACTGCTCCGACTCCAGACTTGGAACCATCGGTCACAACCCAAATGGGTTCTGTACTAGCGTGATTTATAGGCTTCAAAATTGCAGCCTTACATGCTAGTGCTTTGATAGATTCAAAACACTTATCCATCAAGGGCGTCCATTGAAACGTCCTATTGTTGTGTGCACTTCCTGATAAGGGAGTTGTATACACCATCAAATCTGGCATATATGGTGCCAGATACTGCACGAGTCCCAGAAATCGTTGGACATCGTTAAATGTTCGAGGGCTTCTCCAACCTTCAACCTTCTCCATTTTATCCACATCAGCATTTATGCCCTTGTCATCTATTATGTGACCAAGGCATTCCATGCGAGGCGAATACAAATCGATCTTGGATCGATTTCTGCTGAGGAACAAATGTGCCTCACATAAAATATCAAACACCTTTAGGTGTTTTGCATGCTCTTCTATAGAGCTTGAATAAATGAATATATTGTCCAAGTATACATGGACTGATCGACCAATTTGGTTACAAATTGAGATGTTGAAATGTAGACGGCATGTTACAGTTGCCAATCTGCATAACCCGGCTTTTAAATGTACCAAATATGGTCACAAAAGCCGTCTTGTCAATGTCCTCCTCAACTACGCATATTTGTTTGTACACGTCAGACATGTCAAGCTTGGATTGATATGCGGCACAAGCTACATCTTGCCGGATCGTATCCTGCTCTGGGAAGGGCATAATGTCCTTCACCGTGTTGTCATTGTGTAGACGTAGGTCTATCACTGTTCTGAGCTTTCCGTTTTTCTTCAGAGTGCATAGTGCTGGCACTGCAGAACGTACAGACACTGATACCCACCAACCAGCAGTGGTATACCGGTCAACTTTGTCGATCAGTTCATTTCAAAGTGCTTCCGGGCACTTCATTAACTGATAATGAAACTGTTTGGTTTCATCTACGAACTTAATTTCGTGGTTGATGTCCCTCCAAGGAGGAAGTTCTAACGGCACACCTCTGAAGAGGTCTGCGTACTCTAGCTCCCATCTTTCCCTTAGTTTGGGAAAGTCATCTGCCGTCAATAATGGTTGCTTGGTGCCCGTACATCCTACGGTAATCCCATCGGTACATTGGTCGAGTAGACCAACATCAATGTTTCTTTGGTTTTCTTTCCATTTTCCCTTGTCTCGCCTCCCCTCTCGTGAGCTCGTTGATGGCCCTACATGCAATGAAGAGCCATTCACGAGTCACGGTTTGTGGCTCTTCTGTTTGGACTTAAGACTCACAATTCGAGCCTTGCGTTCAGCTGGGTTTTTATAGTCCAGCTGCTCTTCCCAAGCATTCACGTGGTTTGTAATTACTTCCTTTCCCATACAGATGCATCCCTCATCTCTAAAGTCGAGGGATATCCCTAATTTACGTAGGAATGGTGTTCCTAGTATTGTGTCGTAATAGTCTATGTTCGCTATATTGAAGTATTCCTCGATATTATGCTCACCAAAGTGGATGTTGGTGTGTGTTCCATAGTTGATGGTCAACTTACTGCTGACACATGCTAGCTAGCTGTGGACCAATTGGACATTTGAGTTCAAACATCTTAATGCCTACAGCACGTATGAAATCTGGAGAGACCATAACTCCCTCACACCCACTGTCTAGTAGACAGTGGGCTCTGACTCCACCAATCTCCCAATACCCAGAGATTGTTTGGTTGTCTATATGCACCCGTCTGGGGCGCATCTTATCCCATGGTCTGAACCAATAATCATAGACAGGCTCAATGGTCCTGGCTACAACTCCCGCGTGGATGCGGAAGTCATTGTTTTGACTTAAACCACCACTGATTGTGGTAGTTGGTGTCTGCACTGCATATATGCACCACCTTTCTTCATACAACCCTCCTAGCAGACGTACTCCGTCCGCTCAATACGAGCTTTGCGTTCTCATATCGTCGTTGTCATCCCATTGATAAGGCATGAGCTCCGACTGGTAATCAGCGACTAGTTCACCGATTTCATTCTCATGGTCATCCTGGATGTCCAGTCACTCGTCTAGTTCGCCACTTTGTGGCTCCTCCTCCCCTTCTTGAGCACTCCCTGAGTGCTCAACCACTTCTTCCAGCCATGCACCTGCTATGCGTGGTTTATTCTTCCACTGTGGGCAATCTGGCTTGATATGCCTGCCCTGTCCACACTCATAGCATGTCATCTCTGTGCTATGTCCTTGACCCCCTGAACCTCCAGAAGGTTTTTGTGAAGGACGAGAAGTGACAGGAGCTCCAGCTCCAGCTCTCTGCGTAGCCTGTACCCCTGTTTGGGGCATGCTTGGCCTCGTTTCTGCTTGAGGTCGAGCGTTTGGCAGATGATATATTGTCTGCTTCACGGTAGGACAGCTTCCTGTATTGGGAGCTCAAGACGAGCTCAGCAGAGCCTGATTTCGACTAGTTCTCGAAGTTGGCTTTGCCTGCAGCGCATGAGCGCAGCTAGGCTGCATCTTACGCAACCCAATGTCATATCAAGACACATCCTCCACAGCCTTTGCGGCTTCATCTAACTCAGTTATTGAATTGACTTCTGTCATGTAGCCTAATTTTAAGACTTCATGACGCAGCACTTCTCGAAGTGGTGCTACAAACTGTTTGCGGATTGTATACTCATCTGGCAGATGTATCATCCGCGCTGCATACTTCGTAATATTGTTCAGTAATTCCTGAACAGTTCTGGTCCCTTGCACAATTGTGTCAAACTTATTTGACGCATGCCTGTGTGTGAGTGCATGAAGGAACCGCTGTTGTAACCCAGCGATTGCACTTTCCAGGGTCCAGTCGATTATGACTTGATCATGACACTCAATATTTCGAGTGTACCACTCCAATGCCTTGCCCTTGAGGCGAGTGCCTAAATAGTTTCATTGGAGTTCCGTGCTGGATGGTCCCAATAGACTATTCATGCCTAGCCATCTCAGGATCCCTGGAGATAAAGTTCTTGAATTCTTCGAGATCTGCTTTCCCAGCATATTCTGCTGGGTGAGGTAGTTTTACTCCGGCTTTGGCAAGCACGGATTTGTCTGGCTCGCTGCCCTTGTGTTTCTCAAGGGCAGCTCACACCATCTTTGCGACTCCATCTACATACATAGGTGGATTTCCTCCTACCTCCTGGATCCTCCATTCAGGATCTGTGACTGCTAGTGATACCGCATGCGGTATCAATTGTACCTGCTTGTGTGGCCAGGGGATGTGAGTATTCACGTCCTGCTGCACTGGTGGATCGACGCTGTCTTCGTCAATCTGAACGGTTGACGTTTGTCAGCCGTTAAGAATGCATCCCTCAGTCTATAACTGCTACTGAGGATGGATCGAGCCACTCTTACTGACTTGATCAGTTTATCAAAGGCCTCGCCTTTGATCCCAGCAGTATATGCTTCTTCGACTAGTTTATCCACATGTTTAGCACAGAGTTCTAGCGCACAGTGCTTCCGTCATGCTGCCTTATGTTCGATCCTATCCCAGTGATCAAACTCACGTTCAAGACTAACGTGAGTGCTAGTCGTGGTACTGACACTATCGGCATCAGACTTCATCCTCTCCTGCAGTGACTGTTGGGTCACTGCTTTGAGCACTTCTTGCTCATCATAAGTTTTTTTTGATCTGCAAATTCCTTCACAGATATTTTCTCTATTGCGAGCCTCTAGCTCGCAATCCATCTCCTCCTCAGTATGCCGGCACGTACTGATGCTGTCTTGTTCTATTGTGGCACTAGGTTCTCGAGGACCACTTCTAGTGCTTGGACCAGATGGAGGTGGCATCCTCTGTCTGTCTTGCTTCCTGTGAGCCTTCTCTGCTTCACGGTCAACTTCATGATCCCTATTGGGATTGTTGCCACACTCGGGGGCCATTCCTCGCAAAGGTCCTTGTACTTCCTCCTCCAGGGACTGTATTAACAGTTCCATACCATCTCCTAGTGTTTGGGGTTGGTTTGCGGCATTGTCCGCTGCACGAGCTGCCTCAGCCGCTCGCTGGCTCACTTCACGCGTAGTGTCTACGTGTTCATGGCTGTCAAAGAGAGCCGTATTCATCCAGGCAATGTGTCCAGTTGTACATTCATCTCACGGTTTCTTCATCCTGGCGCGCTGACCCTTGCTCTATCGTCCCTGTTTGGGATGGTGAACTTCGCGATCTGCAATGTTCTTGGACATGTGGGAGCTGCGACATTCGCACCCCCAGCAAATTTTCCGTGTCGCTAGTCAGTGGCTCTCTCAACTCATAGAGAGATGATCATAACTTCGACCTAGTCAAAGTTCTTTTAGTTCTCTTAACAGACGATATATCGTCTGTTTCTGATTCCTCCGGTGCGGATCTTCTTAGATCCACCGATACTCACTTTTGACTCCTAGAGTCAGAAGCTATGGGTGTCGTAGTGATATGAGGACTAGCTATCCTCGTCGGCATTCCTGTTCGCCTGTCCATATCGTGGGCATGCTCAATTCTCCTGTCTGGGCCCTTAGCTGTGGCCCCAGACGTATCTGGATCCTCTTCAGATCTAGATGTTTGGCTTCAATTCCTTATCTAAACCATAGATCTACGATCTATCAGCCACACTGTGGCATTCTTCTATTGATTTAGAAGAATAAACAGTAAAATGTCTGTTTACTGTTTCCAAGAATTCCAGCAAGTGTTAAACTCGTCGGTTTGGGTAAAAAGATTGGTTTGATCTTTTTTATCACAGTGCTGCCAATGCTTTTGGCAGTCAAAAATGTGTAAGAAACTTCACATTCACACTAAACAGAATATGCCAATACTGTATTGGTGTCTGTGACTGGTGTGGTTACAAGTAAGTTATACTTGCTTATCTAATTACTTGTGGAAAACTGTATAGTTGTCCACTACCTACAGGTGCCCCTAGTGGGCGGCTTATATAATGCAGCCCATAAGCCACTCTGGTGACTTATATACCCTAATTAGTAGCATATATGCTACTGTAAGAATCTACCTTCTTACAAGTATCCACCATTCAGTTCGAACGGTGCATATCCTGTGGTTGTGCTGACTGAACTGTTCAGTGCGAATTCTACCATTGGGCATTTCTTGGCCCAATCCTTCTGATCACTCTGCACTACAGTGCAGAGTATTTGCCCTACAGAACGATTCGCTTGTTCTGTTGCTCCATCCATCTGCGGGTGGAATGCTGTGGACATGAGCAGTTTCGTGCCCATTATCTGCTGCAATTCCCTCCAAAATATGGAGGTGAATTTGGAGTTGCCACCTGAGACGATCGACTCAGGTACTCTATGCAGGCATATAACCTCTTTGAGGTACAACCACGCGACTTGTTGCACAGTAACTCTTGTCATAGTTGGCACTAGATGCACCATAGACATGAGCCTGTCAATCACAACTAATAAGTAGTCATGAGCCTTCCATTCTGGCCATGGACCAACAAAGTCCATTCCAATAGACTGCCATGGTCTATCAGGTATCGGCAGGGTATGCAACAACCCTGCTGGTCATCTATTGTCCTTCTTTGCAGCCTGACAGGCTGCACAGGATCCACAGAACGACTCTATGTCAGCTGCCATTCCTGACCACCGGTACAATTGTCTGATGTACTTGTCAGTTTTGAATTGCCCAAAATGGCCAACTACTCTATGTGCATGATCGATAATTATCTCAACCATTCTCCTCCCCTTGGAAAAAACTTCCCAGGGAAGACACACGACATCTTTGTTGAACTGGTTGTTTGTCCAAACCAGTCTGTTTCTCACCCTAAATCTGGGGTGAGCTTCAGGATTTGCCAATACTTTCTTAAGTATTGGATCTGTCCCATAGCCATTGGCTACAGCTCATTTCAGGTCAAACTGGTGTTCTACACGTGAGCATAAACTCTCTGAGTCTGCACCAGATGCTGTAGCTAGTACATTGTCCTCCTCATTACCTTCCACCTGTGTGGGAGGTACTTCCCCTGCTTGCTTCATCTGCTGTGTGTCCGTGACACACTGCTCTGTCACATCTTGTAATTGCTGCAACCGTCGTGCTGCAGCCATTCGTATTTCTACAAATTGATCCATTGGGAGAAACTCTCCTTCTGGATCTAGCCATGCATCTGCGTCGACGTATTCTTCCATGGGGTGACTTTCACCCTGCTTATCGTTCTCATAGTAGCATGACAGACAGTCAGCTACCTTGTTCTCCACCCCTGGTACATGTACCATGGTATAATTGAATCTGGAGAGAAACTCCCACCAGCGCACCTGTCTGTCAGACAGATGGTGTTGTTAAAGGTGAACAATTCAGCACTTATTTAGACCACAGGACACTAGCACAGCACTGGGAACAGTGGATGGGTACTCAGTTTATTGAGAAGTAAGGAAACAAAGTGTAACTACACATACCTGGGAACAGTGGATGGGGACTCAGTTAGAGAGTCACCCACCCAGTTCCCCTATGCTTTAGGGCGCTTAATAAGCACCCAAAGCGGAGTCAAAATACATCCAAGAAAGTAAACAACAATATTCAAGCAACTATACAAGCTAGAGTGATGGGACAACCACAAAATTCAACAGCTGTTGTGTCTCAAAATATTCAAGACCTTTGTTATCTGTCACCAGTGTAAACTGGCAACCTAAAAGCTTATCCTCCCACTTCATCAGTGCTTCTAGGATAGCAATTGTCTCGTGCTCATGCATTTTGTAACGCTGTTGCACAGGACTGAATTTCTTCGAAAGAAACCCTGCTGGACAACAAGTCGTCCAGTCCAGACCTTGTCCGTAAACTACTCCAACTCCAGACTTGGAACCATCCATCACAACCCAAATGGGTTCTGAACTAGCATGGTTTATAGGCTTCAGGATTGGAGCCTTACACACTAGTGCTTTGATGGATTCAAAACACTTATCCATCAAGGGCATCCATTGAAACGTCCTGTTGTTTCGTGCACTCCCTGATAAGGGAGTTGTATACACTGTCAAATCTGGCATATATGGTGCCAGATACTGAACAAGTCCTAGAAATCTTTGGACATTGTTAAATGTTCGAGGTCTTCTCCAACCTCAAACCTTCTCCATCTTGTCCGCATCTGCATGGATGCCCTTGTCATCTATAATATGACCCAGGCACTCCATACGAGGTGAATACAAATCAATCTTGGATCGATTTCCACTGAGGAACAAATGTGCCTGACATAATATTTCAAACACCTTTCGAAGGTGTTTTTCGTGCTCTTTGATAGAGCTCAAATAGATGAATATATGGTCCAAGTATACATGGACTGATCGACCAATTTGGTTATGAAAAATCAATGTCATAAGACATTGAAATGTAGATGGCATGTTACAGCTGCCAATCTGCATAACCCAGCTCTTGAACATGCCGAATATTGTCGCAAAGGTGTAAGAACTTTGTTGTATCACACAAACAGACTGAGCCAATAAGTTTATTGGTGTCTGCGACGGTGTGGTTTACAAGTAAAAAAGTGTTCTTATGTAATCTACTTGTGGACAACTGTATAGTTGTCCACTATCTACAGGCGCCCCTTGTGGGCGGCTTATATAATACAAACCCCATAAGTCACTCTGGTGACTTATATGTCCTAAATAGTAGCATATATGCTACTGTAAGAATCTACATTCTTACACCCTCCCCACAGACCAACCCTCAGGCAGGTTTGGGAACCGTTATGCTGATGGCGGATCAGCATATATAGGTGCAAGCGCAGTCGATGATGACTGCGCGGCTACTTCGACAGTGTTGTCGTAGTACAAGGAGTCGGCTGGGTCGACCTCCATAGTAGTATCATCTGCTGTGGTAGTGGATGCTGGGTGAGTGGCAGATGGGGCGGATGGTTCCATCGTCGGCACGTACGTACATGCCTTCGAGCGGGGTGGCCCTCCACCGCGTCCATCCACGGACGAATCGTCGTCCAAAGTCGACGGCGCTCCCCAGAAGCCTGGGAGGCGAGGGGTCATGGGTATATGAAGGCTGGTGAATGTCCGGCCTTCGCGAGCGTCGAGGACCCTCTGTGTGGTCTCGTTGTAGCAGACCTTGCTCTGCTTACAGAGAAAGTAGGGCTCAATGTTGATGTGAGCCCTACCGGGATCTACCCCCACATGGTTTCCTAGCCATTGGGCTAGTTCCTTGAGAGTTGTACTCTCATGGGGATGTTTCCACTCGAACACCTTATCGACGCTGGTGGACAGCAGCGCTGATAGATCTTGCCGCCAGTTTGAGCCAGCAAGATCAGCCCACTGGCCCCGGACGATGAAAAGCTCCATTAGCTTTTGAAGAAAGACCAGGCTGTCTTTCTTTGGCTTAATGAGTTTAAGCCATACCCATACGTCAACATCCTCTAGTTGGAGGGTGTTGTCGCTGTTCCCGCAAATGGCGGGTGATACTCCCCCGGGGAGTACTCGATTGTGCGCAATGCATCCCTAAGATTGGGAGGTGTATCATGCACGATCTCGAACGCTGGTGTTCGAGTAGCGAGTCGCTGCTCGCGATCAGCACACTTAATGATAGCATGCTGCATGGTGCTGCGCGACAGGGCAAATGTCACGCACGCAAGCGTGAGCTGCTCAACAAATTTAGGGTCGTTGAGCTGGCATTTGTCGAACCACTGCGTGGTTCGACGACCGGTGTGCACCACAGTGGGGTGTGGTGCCTTGCCCAACAGGTGGGGTAAGAATCCCGTCTGCGTTGCAGGCGGGTCGCCTATGGTGGGGGCGATGTGAGCATGCAGCGACGCTGGGTACGGTGCTGCCAGTGTTCGCTGTTTGGATGCGGTCCTGCGACCGGATCGGGTGGGTCCTCCCGGTGAGGCTCCAGTGGTGGTTGTAGACAGACTCACTGAGTCCATCATCGAATCTGGCAACGAAGTTAGATCGATTATAGTCGGTGCTGATTGCGCCAACTTCATGGCAGATATTTTATCCGCCATTTTGCGATTAATTTGCTGCTCTTTATCAAGGGCGGCGCGTAGCGTGTCGAGATCTGAGTTGAGCTCGCGTATATCCTCCTTATAGGAGGATACTGCGTCCTTAACAAAAGGATGTGCCATCTCAGCAAGCAACGGTGGCCAGGCCACTTTTAATGCGTGTTCGATGTCGCGCATTCAGGGGTTGATGAGCCACAGTTTTGCGGCTTGCAGCAAATGCTGTGCATACGTGTTGCACTCCGGACAGGAGTCGCAGTGGACAATGGTGATGGTGTCCTTGACGCCATGCACAGTCCAGCATTGCTCCTTTTGGAGCATCGCGAATTGCTCAGAGGCACTAGGTAGTGCCTCTGCTGAGTGGTGTGGTTGGGACCCTTCGGCATCCATGGATAATCGTTCGTTTGACACTTGCACTGGTGCGAGTGTGGTAGTGGGTGGCAAAAAACCTTGAAGCGGTGATAAAATCGTCACTTAAAATCAGAGCGAGCACGCCCAATGTGTCACGTGATGCAACAGCATCACGCAAATCGTCGACACGAATCATGTTCGTGTTACTCCCACTGACGCGCTGTTCAGCACACCAATATGGAGTTTCTCTATCATGCCAACGTACCTCATGGACTGAGTTATTATAGCCTAGCGCTGAGGTTTAAGTGGAGGTATAAGACCTCCTTTAACGTCGCATATTACCCGTGCTTCGACGAGTACAGGTGTCGTAAGGTGGACGTCTGCCTACCTCACTGTCTTGTTCGGTTAGTAAAACATCCCGTTTATGAGGTGTGACATCACGTCTCACTAGTCTTCCTAACCCGGTTCTTTACGGGTTACCATCTTAAACGTGACTTGTAAAGTCAGTCACGTTGGTGTCCTATACGTGACAAGTTTAACTTGTCACCTATGAACGGGGTATAGCCCGTCCACGATAGTCACCTATGATGTAAGTCGCCTCACACCGTCAAGCGTGTTGTTCGCAACACCTTGAACTAACGACGAGTACTACGTTAGTAGCACTCGGCTCATGTCGTCTGTCTGTGACGATTATGGTTTGTGGCAGTTCCTTACTGCATGTTTCAACCTGTCGATCATATAGACAGATGTGTCTTGGACAGGAATGGATTCCCTACCCGTTTCTTTAACCATGGGTTAATATAACCCGGCATAAGTCATTATCTTCACCTGTTAAGGTCAAGATGCCACTTTGAACTCAATGGGGTCTCGAGTGCCGAGCCTCCTATGATGGTTTCAAAGTACGCTCAGAGTAATCTGACGTATATGGGTTACTACTGCTTACTAAAGGAGCAGCACTGCATTTAATATACATGCTGAAACCCTTTCTTCTGCTTGGTCTTACCAAACATCTACTCTAGGACCGACTAGCGACCTGATCATTGAGGTTCGACCTCAATGTTCATTCTACCTGTAACCCTCTACAGTGGACTCTTGGTGAGAGACGTACGTCTCTCAATCTTCGCGATCTACGGATAGGTCCTTATTCCCCTCAATCCTTCGACGATCTCGAAGGATCAGCACGGAGTATTCCGTACTCTTTCTACTGTTCCTCAGGAATTATTTTTCCTGACCT